>JARQOD010007600.1:0-38679 GCA_033576555.1 Oophaga sylvatica | reverse complement strand
AGGGGAAGGGGCCTATCATGATGGGGAGAAGGCGCGTGATCGGATGGGGGATGGCGGTGATCAGTGAGGGGGGAAAAATGGGCGTGATCATGAGGGGAGAATGGGCTTTGATCGTGATGGGGGAAAATGGGCGTACCCGTGATGGGGAATGGGGTGATCCGTGATGGGGGATGGGTGTATCCAGTGAGGGGAGAAGGGGCGCGTGACCCAGGATGGGGAATGGCGGTGATCGTGTGGGGAAATGGGTGACGTGATGGGGGAATGGGCGTGACCCAGTGAGGGGGGAGAATGGCGTTTTGACCCAATGATGGGGGAATGGTAGGATCAGTGATGGGGAAAAAGGGGCGGTACAGTGAGGGGGAATGGCGCGGTTTCATGATGGGGGATGGGGTGACCCAGTGAGGAGAATGGCGCGTGATCAGTGATGGGGAGTTTGCGCGTGTCCAGTGATGAGAATGGGCGTGATCAGTGATGGGGGGAGAATGGCGCTGTCGTGATGGGGGAGAATGGGCGTGACCCAGTGTGGGAGAATGGCGGTGATCAGTGATGGGAGAATGGCGTGTGATCCAGTATGGGGAGAAGGGGGTGTGACCGTGAGGGGGAGATGGCGCGGATCAGGATGGGGGGGGGGTTTTTATCGGATGGGGGAATGGGGCGGATCAGTGATGGGGGGGATGGCGCTGATCATGAGGGGGGGAATGGGGTGATCAGTGATGGGGGAATGGGGTGCCGTGATGGGGGAAAATGGGCGTGATCATGAGGGGAGAAGGCGCGTGACCCAGTTGGGGGGAATGGGGGACCAGTGAGGGGAAAATCGGGATGGGGGGAAGGGGGGTTTGACCCATGAGGGGAGAAGGCGGTGATCAGTGATGGGGGAGAATGGGCGTGATCCAGTGTGGGGAAAATGGCGTGTGATCCAGTGAGGGAGAATGGGTGTGATCAGTGATGGGGAGAATGGCGCGTGATCCAGTGATGGGTGGAGAATGGAGCGTGATCAGTGATGGGGAGAATGGCGCAAAAAAAAAAAAAAAAAAAAAAAAAAAAAAAAAAAAAAAAAAAAAAATCCAGTGATGGGGAGAATGGCGCGTGATCCAGTGATGGGGGAGAATGTGCGTGATCAGTGATGGGGAGAATGGCGGTGATCAGTGATGAGGAGAATGGGTAGTGATCCAGTGATGGGGGAGAATGGCGCGTGATCCAGTGATGGGGGAGAATGCGCTGTGATCAGTGATGGGGGGAGAATGGCGTGTGATCCAGTGATGGGGAGAATGGCGCGTGATCCAGTGATGGGGAGAATGGCGCTGTGATCAGTGATGGGGGGAGAATGGCGCGTGATCCAGTGATGGGAGAATGGGCGTGGATCCAGTGATGGGGAGAATGGCGCGTGATCATGATGGGGAGAATGGCGCGTGATCCAGTGATGGGGAGAATGGCGTGTGATCAGTGATGGGGGAGAATGGCGCTTTGATCCAGTGATGGGGAGAATGGGTGTGATCCAGTGATGGGGAGAATGGCGCGTGATCAGATGGTGAGGACATGGCGCGTTGTCCAGTGATGGGGAGAATGGTGTGTGTGATCCAGTGATGGGGAGAATGGAGCGTGATCCAGTGATGGGTGGAGAATGGAGCATGATCAGTGATGGGAGAATGGCGTGAGATCCAGTGATGGGCGGAGAATGGAGCGTGATCAGTGATGGGGAGAATGGCGTGTGATCAGTGATGGGGGGAGAATGGCGTGTGATCCAGTGATGGGGAGAATGGCGTGTGATCCAGTGATGGGGAGAATGGATGTGATCAGTAATGAGGGGAGAATGGCGCGTGATCCAGTGATGGGGAGAATGGCACGTGATCCAGTGATGGGCAGAGAATGGAGCGTGATCCAGTGATGGGGAGAATGGAGCGTGATCCAGTTATGGGGAGAATGGCGCGTGATGCAGTGATGGGGGAGAATGACGTGTGATCCAGTGATGGGGAGAACGGCGCGTGATCCAGTGATGGGGAGAATGGCGCTTGATCCAGTGATGGGGAGAATGGCGCGTGATCCAGTGATGGGGAGAATGGCGTGTGATCAGTGATGGGGGGAGAATGGCGCGTGATCCAGTGATGAGGAGAATGGTGTGTGATCCAGTGATGGGGAGAATGGCGCGTGATCCAGTCATGAGGAGAATGGCGCGTGATCCAGTGATGGGGAGAATGGTGTGTGATCCAGTGATGGGGAGAATGGAGCGTGATCCAGTGATGGCGGAGAATGGAGCGTGATCAGTGATGGGGAGAATGGCGCGTGATCCAGTGATGGGCGGAGAATGGAGCGTGATCAGTGATGGGGAGAATGGCGCGTGATCAGTGATGGGCGGAGAATGGAGCATGATCCAGTGATGGGGAGAATGGGTGTGATCCAGTGATGGGGAGAATGGCGCGTGATCCAGTGATGGCGGAGAATGGAGCGTGATCAGTGATGGGGAGAATGGCGCGTGATCAGTGATGGGCGGAGAATGGGCGTGATCCAGTGATGGGGAGAATGGCGTGTGATCCAGTGATGGGGAGAATGAGAGTGTGATCAGTGATGGGGAGAAATGGCGCGTGATCCAGTGATGGGTGGAGAATGGAGCGTGATCAGTGATGGGGAGAATGGCGCGTGATCCATGATGGGGGGAGAATGGCGTGTGATCAGTGATGGGGAGAATGGCGCGTGATCCAGTGATGGGGAGAATGGCATGTGATCAGTGATGGGGGGAGAATGGCGCGTGATCCAGTGATGGGGAGAATGGCGCGTGATCCAGTGATGTGCGGAGAATGGAGCGTGATCCAGTGATGGGGAGAATGGCGCTTGATCCAGTGATGGGGAGAATGGTGTGTGATCCAGTGATGGGGAGAATGGCGCGTGATGCAGTGATGGGGAGAATGGCGCGTGATCCAGTGATGGGGAGAATGGCGCATGATCCAGTGATGGGGAGAATGGTGTGTGATCTAGTGATGAGGGAGAATGGAGCGTGATCAGTGATGGGGAGAATGGCGCGTGATCCAATGATGGGGGGAGAATGGGTGTGATCCAGTGATGGGGAGAATGGCACGTGATCAGTGATGGGGGAGAATGGCGCGTGATCAGTGATGGGGATAAGGGTATGTGATCCAGTGATGGGGAGAAGGGTATGTGATCCAGTGATGGGGAGAATGGTGTGTGATCTAGTGATGAGGAGAATGGCGTGTGATCAGTGATGGGGAGAATGGCGTGTGATCCAGTGATGGGGAGAATGGCGCATGATCCAGTGATGGGGGAGAATGGTGTGTGATCTAGTGATGAGGAGAATGGCGCGTGATCAGTGATGGGGAGAATGGCGCGTGATCCAATGATGGGGGAGAATGGCGTGTGATCCAGTGATGGGGAGAATGGCGCGTGATCAGTGATGGGGGAGAATGGCACGTGATCCAATGATGGGGGGAGAATGGCGTGTGATCCAGTGATGGGGAGAATGGCGCGTGATCCAGTGATGGGGGAGAATGGCGCGTGATCAGTGATGGGGAGAAGGGTATGTGATCCAGTGATGGGGAGAAGGGTATGTGATCCAGTGATGGGGAGAATGGTGTGTCATCTAGTGATGAGGAGAATGGCGTGTGATCATGTGTGGGAGAAGGGTATGTGATCCAGTGATGGGGAGAAGGGTATGTGATCCAGTGATGGGGAGAAGGGTGTGTGATCCAGTGATGAGGAGAATGGCGTGATCAGTGATGGGGAGAATGACGTGTGATCCAGTGATGGGAGAAGGGTATGTGATCCAGTGATGGGGAGAATGGCGCGTGATCCAGTGATGGGGGAGAATGGCGCGTGATCCAGTGATGGGGAGAATGGCGTGTGATCAGTGATGGGGGGAGAATGGCGCGTGATCCAGTGATGGGGAGAATGGCGCGTGATCCAGTGATGGGCGGAGAATGGTGCGTGATCCAGTGATGGGGAGAATGGCGCGTGATCCAGTGATGGGGAGAATGGCGTGTGATCCAGTGATGAGGAGAATGGCGCGTGATCCAGTGGTGGGGAGAAGGGTATGTGATCCAGTGATGAGGAGAATGGTGCGTGATCCAGTGATGGGGAGAATGTTGTGTGATCCAGTGATGGGGAGAATGGCGTGTGATCCAGTGATGGGGAGAATGGCACGTGATCCAGTGATGGGGAGAATGGCGCGTGATCCAGTGATGGGGAGAATGGCGCGTGATCCAGTGATGGGGCGAGAATAGCGCGTGATCCAGTGATGGGGAGAATGGCACGTGATCCAGTGATGGGGAGAATGGCGTGTGATCTAGTGATGGGGAGAATGGCACGTGATCCAGTGATGGGGAGAATGGCGCGTGATCCAGTGATGGGGGAGAATGGCATGTGATCCAGTGATGGGGGAGAATAGCGCGTGATCCAGTGATGGGGAGAATGGCACGTGATCCAGTGATGGGGAGAATGGCGCGTGATCCAGTGATGGGGAGAATGGCGCGTGATCCAGTGATGGGGGAGAATGGCGCATGATCCAGTGATGGGGAAGAATGGCATGTGATCCAGTGATGGGGAGAATGGCGTGTGATCCAGTGATGGGGAGAAGGGCTGGAGAGAGTCATGTGCATGGCCAGAGCTTGCAGACATTTCCTTGCTGATCGGGATGGATCGCCTGCGGGTGATCCGCTCGGGGCCGGCACATAATGGGTGTCGTACCTGATGAACCGGCCGGACCACATTCCTGCTCTGCAGAGGCTGCTGGGAATGAGCCGGGGAAATCCCTGGTGTCCCGGCAGGAAGAGGCTGACGATTATCCTCCTTCAGAAATCATTACTTTTATAAATTAGCTCATTTGGATGAAACCAATCATAATAAAACATAACCTTTACTGATAATCCTATAAAAGTGCACGACAAAGACATATGAGGGGTCACATATAGACGCACAGTCCCCAAACAGCCTGGTCATCCAGAGCAGATGATCAATGACTAGGTGATAACTCATTTCATTTTCATTCATCAGTCGCTTCAGTGCAGCCGTAGTGAGACGCTCACAGCGTTCATCTCACATAGCGCACGCCGCAGGAGTACTTCCGGTTATAACAACCCTGCGCCGCCGCGTCAGACCGAGGAACGCAATGGAGCGCAAACAACACTACTGCGCATGCGCGTTCTTTCGGTTTCTCTACTCCATCATACAGATACCGCAGTGATACCGATAAGGAAACCATTAGTCAAATGCTGTTCCCTACTTTTGCGCATTACTGATTGCGGTATACATAGGTATAATGTGGAGATATTATGAAAGCCATCCCAAAGACATGGGGAAAAAATGGAAGGGTCGCAATTATGCGAATCACCTACCACAAGCCATAATACCATATGCAGGATTCACTAAACCATAGACATATATATAATAGGAATCAGAGATATACACTGTGTTCCACATTATTATGCAGATTTTCCCAAATTACCTATATGAATTGTCAGTCATTGTAATTTTCCAGTCATATAACTATTAGAGTACAATTGAAAGGTTTTTGTAGAATCTGCCTATGATAACAGTATATTTTTAAAAAATAAATCACTCAAACTGCACTCAAAATGCATGTTCCAGATTATTATGTACAGCAGAGTTTTCAACCTTTTCATTTTATAAAGAACAAAAAAATGGTCATTTGTGAAATTATCAGCATTAGCAGGTTCTTACAAACTGAAATCAAACAGTTTTCAACTCAAAACTTTATTCTAGGTGATGTTCCATTTGCACATAGGACCCCTTGTTGGAAAGGAGCTTCTGAACTCTCTCCGTCCATTGAATTTGTCAGGTTTTGGATGATTCTGCTTCAATTGTTTTGCATGAGGACAGAATACCCTCCCAGAGCTGTTGCTTAGATGTGAACTGCCTCCGCCATCATAGACACTCCTTTTGATGATGCTCCAGAGGTTCTAATGGGGTTGAGGTCAGGGGAGCATGGGGGCCACACCATAAGTTTTTCCCCTTTTATGCCTAGCAGCCAGAGATGCAGATGTGTTATGTGCAGCATGAGACGGTGCATTATCATGCATGAAAATGATCTTGCTGCGGAATGCACGGTTCTTCTTCTTGAACCATGGCAGGAAGTGCTGTTTGAGAAACTCAACATACACTATGGAGTTCATCTTTACCCCTTCAGGGATCCTAAAGGGGCCGACAATCTCTCTCCCATGATTCCAGCCAAAACATTACTCCACCTCCTCCTTGTTGGCGCCGTAGCCGTGTTTGCATGGGGTGTCCATCACCAGCCATCCTCCACTTCATCCATATGGAGCATCGAGCGTTGCACGGCACTCATCGGTGAACAAAACAGTTTTGAAGTCAGTCTTCATGTATTGTTTGGCCCACTGGAGCCGTTTCTGCTTGTGTGCAGTGGATAGAGGAGGTTGACATGATGGCTTACGCACAGCTGCAAACCTCTGAAGGACCCTGCATCTTGTTGTTCGGGGGACATTGGAGGCACCAGCAGCTTCAAAAACTTGTCTGCTGCTTTGACAAGGCTTTTTTGCCGCTGCTCTTTTAACCTGACGTAATTGCCTGTAGGAAAGAGTCCTCAATTTTCCCTGATCAGCACGCACACGTGTGTACTGTGAATCAGCTACATACTTCTTGATTGTGCGATGATCACAATGAAGTGTCTTGGCAATGTTGATTGTAGTCATGCCTTGACCTAAACACTCCACAATTTGTTGCTTCTCAGCAGCCGACACATCTTTTTCTTTCCCATTTTGGCAGAAAATGTAGGCGGCTTAATAATGTGGGACTGCCTTCTTAAGTAGTCTTGCCTTTCATTGGACACACCTGCCAAACTAATTAGCACAGGTGTCTGCAATTGCTTACAGTGATATAAAGAAGCCCTGACACACATCACCATAATGAGTTTAACTGACAAACAAAAAAATTCTTACCTTATCACTCCTAAACAATTTTTGCATAATAATTTGGAACACAGTGTATATATGCAATCTCAAAACGGACCATTACTCAGATCGATATCCAGAGGAGCTATAAAGCAGTGGGAAGGAGGGAAAGTGACAAACTTAAAATTATTATTGAGACTTTTACCTGGATGCAATGGATGAACGGGGCCTGTTATGGGGCGCGTGATGGACAGACAGGGCCTGGTGTGGGGCGCGTGATGGACAGACGGGGCCTGGTGTGTGGTACGTGATGGATCAGACGGGGCCTGTTGTGGGGCGCGTGATGGACAGACGAGGCCTGGTGTGGGCCACGTGATGGACAGACGGGGCCTGGTGTATGGAGCATGATGGACAGATGGGGCCTGTTGTGGGGTGCGTGATGGACAGACGAGGCCTGGTGTGGGGCGCATGATGGACAGACGAGGCCTGTTGTGGGGCGCGTGATGGACAGACGGGGCCTGGTGTGGGGCGCGTGATGGACAGACGGGGCCTGGTGTGTGGCACGTGATGGACAGACGGGGCCTGTTGTGGGGCGTGTGATGGACAGAGGGGGCCTGGTGTATGGAGCGTGATGGACAGACGGGGCCTGTTGTGGGGCGCGTGATGGACAGACGGGGCCTGGTGTGGGGCGCGTGATGGACAAGACGGGGCCTGGTGTGGGGCGCGTGATGGATAGACAGGGCCTGGTATGGGGCTCATGATGGACAGACGGGGCCTGGTGTGGGGCGTGGACAGACGGGGCCTGTTGTGGGGCGTGTGATGGACAGACGAGGCCTGGTGTGGGGCGCATGTTGGACACACGAGGCCTGTTGTGGGAGCTAATGGACAGACGGGGCCTGGTGTGGGGCACGTGATGGACAGATGGGGCCTGGTGTGGGGCGCATGATGGACAGACGGGGCCTGGTGTGGGGCGCGTGATTGACAGACGGGGCCTGGTGTGGGGCTCGTGATGGACAGATGGGGCCTGGCGTGTGGAGGGGCTGGTGTGTGTGATGGGCGGACAGGGTCTAGGTGGGATGTGTGATGGATGTTTGGGCCCTGGCGTGGGGCTTTGAGTTGTTGGTCAATCATTTTATCAGAACACCAGAATCAGATTGTAGTCATGCCTTGACCTAAACACTCCACAATTTGTTGCTTCTCAGCAGCCGACACATCTTTTTCTTTCCCATTTTGGCAGAAAATGTAGGCGGCTTAATAATGTGGGACTGCCTTCTTAAGTAGTCTTTGCCTTTCATTGGACACACCTGCCAAACTAATTAGCACAGGTGTCTGCAATTGCTTACAGTGATATAAAGAGCCCTGACACACATCACCATCAATGAGTTTAAATGACAAACAAAAAATTCTTACCTTATCACTCCTAAACAATTTTTGCATAATAATTTGGAACACAGTGTATATATGCAATCTCAAAACGGACCATTACTCAGATCGATATCCAGAGGAGCTATAAAGCAGTGGGAAGGAGGGAAAGTGACAAACTTAAAATTATTATTGAGACTTTTACCTGGATGCAATGGATGGACGGGGCCTGTTATGGGGCGCGTGATGGACAGACAGGGCCTGGTGTGGGGCGCGTGATGGACAGACGGGGCCTGGTGTGTGGTACGTGATGGACAGACGGGGCCTGTTGTGGGGCGCGTGATGGACAGACGAGGCCTGGTGTGGGCCACGTGATGGACAGACGGGGCCTGGTGTATGGAGCGTGATGGACAGATGGGGCCTGTTGTGGGGCGCGTGATGGACAGACGAGGCCTGGTGTGGGACGCATGATGGACAGATGAGGCCTGTTGTGGGGCGCGTGATGGGACGAGCCGGGGGGCCGGTGATGGAGAGCGGGCGGTGTGGGAGCGTGTGGACAGACGGGGCCTGGTGTGTGGCACGTGATGGACAGACGGGGCCTGTTGTGGGCGTGTGATGGACAGAGGGGGCCTGGTGTATGGAGCGTGGACAGACGGGGCCTGTTGTGGGGCGCGTGATGGACAGACGGGGCCTGGTATGGGGCTCATGATGGACAGACGGGGCCTGGTGTGGGGCGCGTGATGGACAGACAGGGCCTGGTATGGGGCTCATGATGGACAGACGGGGCCTGGTGTGGGGCGCGTGGACAGACGGGCCTGTTGTGGGGCGTGTGATGGACAGACGAGGCCTGGTGTGGGGCGCATGTTGGACACACGAGGCCTGTGTGCGTAAGGCGGATTGGACGTATGGACAGACGGGGCCTGGTGTTGGCACGTGATGGACAGATGGGGTCTGGTGTGGGGCGCATGATGGACAGACGGGGCCTGGTGTGGGGCGCGTGATTGACAGACGGGCCTGGTGTGGGGCTCGTGATGGACAGATGGGGCCTGGTGTAGGGCGCGTGATGGACAGACGGGGCCTGGCGTGGGGTGTGTGATGGGCGGACAGGGTCTAGGGGGATGTGTGATGGATGTTTGGGCCCTGGCGTGGGGCTTTGAGTTGTTGGTCAATCATTTTATCACAACACCAGAATCATGACTCTTCGAATCAGCTGAGAATATTCCTGGATCGGCTGATGCTTTATATATAACTGTGGCCGCCATTACTGTCCTGTGACCTCTGTTTTTTCTTCAGCTGATACCAAAGTTACCCGCAATTACACCAAAAGTGGATATATGGAAAAGACGGGACCTACGTGAGTGCCCCGAATAATCCTCTGTGTGCCCCTTTATTCCGTATAATAGATGTCACCTAGCAGACCGACTATGATGTGACTTTACACTATGGGGTCACCACGTAGTGTGCGTATATTGTACCTCTCCTCCGTGGGTCCTCCTTGGGGTGGGCAGTGTGTTATATTGTACCTCTCCTCCGTGGTCCTCCTCTGGGGTGGGCAGTGTGTGTATATTGTACCTCTCCTCCGTGTGTCCTCTGGGTGGGCATGTGTTATATTGTACCTCCCCGTGTGCCTCCTCTGGGGTGGGCAGTGTGTGTATATTGTACCTCTCCTCCGTGTGCCTCCTCTGGGTGGCAGTGTGTATATATTGTACCTCTCCCCGTGTGGCCTCCTCTGGGTGGGAGTGTGTATATATGTACCTCTCCCCGTGTGCTCCTCTGAGGTGGGCAGTGTGTATATATTGTACCTCTCCCCGTGTGCCTCCTCTGGGTGGGCAGTGGTTATATTGTACCTCTCCGTGTGGCCTCCTCTGGGGTGGGCAGTGTGTATATATTGTACTTCGTGCCTCTCCCTGCGTGTGTATTTGATTCCCGTGCGCTCCTTGGGGTGGGCAGTGGTTATATATTGTACCTCTCCTCCGTGTGCCTCCTCTGGGGTGGGGCAGTGTGTATATTTACCTCTCCTCCGTGGTGCCTCCTCTGGGTGGCAGTGTGTATATATTGTACCTCTCCTCGTGTGCCTCCTCTGGGGTGGGCAGTGTGTATATATTGTACCTCTCGCTCCTCTGTGTGTGCCTCCTCTGGGGTGGCAGTGTGTTTATTGTACTCTCTCCGTGGTCCTCTGGTGCAGGTGTATTTGTCCTCTCCCGTGTGCCCTCCTCTGGGTGGGCAGTGTGTATATTACCTCTTGTGACCTCCCTCGTGGCATGTGATATTCCCCTTGCCTCTGGGTGAGCAGTGTGTATATATTGTACCTCTCTGTGGCCTCCTTGGTGGATGGTTCCTCCTCCCTGGTGGTCCGGTGCTGGTATATGTCTGTGTGCTTGGGGGGAGTGTTATATTGTACCTCTCCCGTGTTCCTTGTGGCTGTAGTCCTTCCTTCGGGTGGCAGTGTGTATAATTGTACTCTCCCGTGTGCCTCCTCGGGTGGGCAGTGTGTTATATTGTACCTCTCCCTGTGCCTCCTCTGGGTGGGCAGGTTAATATTGTACCTCTCCTCCGTGTGTCTCCTCTGGGTGGGCATGTGTTATATTGTCCTTCCTGTGGCCCTCTGTGTTGGCTATATGTTATTGTACCTCTCCCGTGTTGGCCTCCTCTGGGTGGGCAGTGTGTATATTGTACCTCTCCTCCGTGTGTCCCTCTCGTGAGCAGTGTGTTATATTGTACCTCTCCCCGTGTGGCCTCCTCTGGGGTGGGCAGTGTGTATATATTGTACCTCTCCTCCGTGTGTCCTCCTCTGGGGTGGGCAGTGTGTATATATGTACCTCTCCTCTAGGTCCTCCTCTGGTGCATGTGTATATATTGTACCTCTCCCCGTGTGCTCCTCTGGATGGCATGTGTGTATTATTGTACCTCTCCTCCGTGGTCTCCCTCAGGGTGCATGTGTTATATTGTACCTTCTCCCCGTGTGCTCCTCTGGGGTGGCATGTGTATATATGTACCTCTCTCCGTGGCTCCTCTGGTGGGCAGTGGTATTTAATTGTACTTCTCGTGGTCTCCCAGCATGTGTATATTGTATTTGTGGTCCTCTCTGGTGGGCAGTGGATTTGTATTTGTACTCTCTGTGTTTCCATTGTTCCTTGTAGTGTGAGTTGTTTAATGTACCTCGTCTGCCCTGTGGTCCCACAGTCTTGAGTTGTGGTGTGTTAGTCATTGTACTCTCTTTGTGCTTCCTGTCTCCATGCATGTGTAATATTGTACCTCTCCTCTTCCCTGCACTCTGGGGTGGTGCTGCTGATTTAAGCACTGGTACTCTCTGTTTGTAGGTCTGTGGTCTTAAATTGGTACTCTCTGTTATTGTAGGCTCCTGTCATCTTCCACAGAACTGGTACTCTCTGAGAGTGTAGGCTCCTGTGGTCTTCCACAGCACTGGTACTCTTTGTAATTGTGGTCTCCTGTCGTCTTCCACAGCACTGGTACTCTCTGTATTTGTAGGCTACTGTGGTCTTCCACAGCATTGGTATTCTCTGTAATTGTAGGTTCTGTGGTCTTCGACAGCATTGTGCTCTCTGTAATTGTAGGCTCCTGTCATCTTCCACAGCACTGGTACTCTTCTGAGAGTGTAGGCTCCTATGGTCTTCCACAGCACTGGTAACTCTCTGTAATTGTAGGCTTCTGTGGTCTTCCCACAGCATTGGTACTCTCTGTAATTGTAGGCTTCTGTTGTCTTCCACAGCATTGGTACTCTCTGTAATTGTAGGCTCCTGTCATCTTACACAGCACTGGTACTCTCTGTATTTGTAGGCTCCTGTGGTCTTCCACAGCATTGGTATCTCTGTAATTGTAGGCTTCTGTGGTCTTCCACAGCATTGGTTCTTCTGTAATTGTAGCTTCTGTGGTCTTCCACAGCATTGGTACTCTCTGTAATTGTAGGCTCCTGTCGTCTTCCACAGCATGATACTCTCTGTATTGTAGGCTCCTGTGGTCTTCCACAGCATTGGTACTCTCTGTTATTGTAGGCTCCTGTCATCTTCCACAGAATGGTACTCTCTGAGAGTGTAGGCTCCTGTGGTCTTCCACAGCACTGGTACTCTCTGTAATTGTGTCTCCTGTCGTCTTCCACAGCACTGGTACTCTCTGTATTTGTAGGCTACTGTGGTCTTCCACAGCATTGGTACTCTCTGTAATTGTAGGCTCCTGTGTTTTCCACAGCATTGGTACTCTTTGTAATTGTAGGCTCCTGTCGTTTTCCACAGCATTGGTACTCTCTGAATTGTAGGCTCCTGTCGTCTTCCACAGCATTGGTATTCTCTGTAATTGTAGGCTCCTGTTAAACAGGAATTGGAAGACAGTACACAGTTGGTTTGCGCACTCTCTAAGGACATGTGGACTGAGACCATCAGGCCCAGCTGCTTTGCCAATGACTAGTGTAAGGATCGTACTCACTTGGCGGCGTAGGAGGAGACAGGAGACACATTCTCTTCAACTTGCATGTGGGTTTATTGGCTTCATAAACCATCAAATCAGCAAAAGAAAGGTAAACAGTCTTTATAACATGCAGACACAGTAACAATGTCCATATCAGAGCTCTGCTCTCCTAGTCCTGTGGGCACACAGGCTGTGCAATGTCCAGCACTCAGGCTCTATCTGGAGCCACCGATACAGGAGGGCTTCTCCCTTCAAACACAGAGACCTCTCAGTAGTGTCCAGCCTAGACACATGGAAGTCTGTCCTCACTGGCAGACCCCCACAACTTACTTCCCTGTGCTAAACATACCTCTGTTACATAGCCTGAAACCCCCACCCACAGGTGAGGTAACATCACATGCACTGGTCAGGTGATCATGACATCACCACAGGTCCTTAAAGGGAATCTGTCACCCCATTTTAGCCATATCAGCTAAAGATATGGCTGAATAGTGCGTCCCATAAGCAACCTATTGGAATGTTGCTTATATCCAGATACCACCGTTTTGATGCCAAAATGCCAAAAGTTGGGATTCTTTTCTGTAAATGAGTGCGGTCAGGTCCGGAGGGTGGCGTTTTCTCTGTCCTCCCCCCCCCCCGCTCCTCGGCATCACTTGCGTATCGCCGTCTGTGAATCCCACAGACGGCGCTCTGCTTCCCGCGATAGCGCTTTTCAAATTCGGCCCCGCACATGCAGTGGGCAAAGCAGAAAATCATTACAGCGCATGCGCTACTCTTTCCTTGCCCCGGAAGTCGTCCAAGGCAAGCAGTCATTTCCGGGGCACATAAACAAAACACTCCGGGTTACATCACAGGGAGCTACCATCCCTGTGATACATACCTTCCATTCACTATGCGACCATTAGTATCGCTACATACCTCCCCCCTCTGCCTAAAGCCGTGGGGCTTGGCACCTTCCATTACCCGACCAGAGACTCTTCTCGGTCGTCTCCTACAGTTAAGCCGTCTGTCAAAGTCGGGCCCTGCTACTGAACCGTTATGTAGGCGTCCGTCATCCGACTCTGTCACGTCCTTTGATAACGATGCCCCCTTGTCAGACCACCCGCATCCCCAGCGGTCAGTACGGCGTCGCAATTCCCTTGCACCCATATGTCCTGTCTGGTCTGACTCCTTTTCATTTCGTCCACTACAGGTTCTCCTGATTAGGTCACTCAGCACTGAGCTAACTGAGGCATCACTACTTCTACCTCTTCCATCAGGCCACCTATTTCCTGTATTAGCTCCAGCTTGAGGACTTCCAGTCTTAAGCGACCCTCTTCGCCTCTCTATACCGCGGTTTGAAGGTGGCAGCCGTCTTCTTCCCATTTCCTGCAGCTCTCTGTTGACCTGCTCCCTCTCAAGTCTTAGCTGTTCTACGTCTTTCAAGTACGCTAAACGATACTCCGGGATATCGGAAATTCCCAAGGCTCTTCATGGATCCGACAACGAGGAATGGAACCATCGCATCTTCACCCACGACCTGGGCTTCGTCATCAGCAGGAATCCTCACTGTCATCACACCGGACCTATTAACCATCTCTTGCATCACTTACCCAAGTCTTCCGATGACTTTCCTCACCAGACCTCTGGGCACTTGAATGATGTTTTCCACCAATCCAAGCCGACTTTGAGCTCTTCTTGCTTGCTCCAGATGTCGAGCGGCTTCTTTATTCCTCCACATGATCATCTGTTTCGCTCGGAGGCATTGTAGATGCATGTATCTCAGGACAGCGACCGGCTTCATTGTGACTTCCCTAGTCGACAGTATGACCAACTGTTTCGTCTCTGGCACTCAGTTCACACTACATGCTTTTACCGCCTTCTAAATGCCTCATGCACATCCTCCCTGGCACATGCTTCTCGTATGTCTTCGGGTACCTCTATTATACACTTGAAAAGCGAAGTCTCCCCTTCTTGAACATACTGTTGGACCTCCTCTTCCTGAGCGTCAGCGCAGTTTTCCAAGACATCGACATTTCTTGTGTGGCCATCTGCGTGGCACTTCCCTTGCTGGATTTCTTCCTCCTTGGAGTTCTGGAGCTGGGCATTAGTCTCCTTCTCTATCTTGAGCTCTCGGAGAACTTTATCTCGCTCCTCTGCCAAGCAGCGACGCTCATCCTCTCTCTGGAGAAACTCCTGCTGCTGCTTCTCTTGGGCCTCTCTGAGTTTAGAGACTTCCTTCTCCAGCTCCTCCACTCTGTGCTCAATCACTTGTCTTAGGACCCTTTCTCGCTCGACTGTCTCTTTCACTGTCTCTTTAAGCAACTCTATCTCATGGTCCTGCTCTCTTTTAGCCAGCTCATGTCACACCATCACTTCTTTAATTAAATTTGCAGATGGGCTCTCTTGCCCACCCACACTCTGCCTCTTCAGAGTTCCGCCTGTTCCTGCATCCGCCGGTTCAACTCTCTCTCGACTCTCTGTAACTTCAGAGAACTCCAGCTCTTCATCATTTGGTACTCTAGAGCTTTCATCATACTGAGCCATTTCATCCACTTTAAATTCATGTTAAGAACTTATAATGCTGCCCTTCACCTCGCCAAACAGACCTACTTCACCACCCTGATCTCCTCACTAGCCAACAACCCCAAGAAACTTTTTGACACTTTTCACTCCCTCCTCAGGCCAAAAGCACAAGCCCCTATCACAGACATTTGTGCTGACGACCTGGCCTCCCACTTTATAGAAAAAATAGATACTATCCGTCAGGAAATCTGCTCTCAACCACCAAGTGCTGTGACTCCCATCCCTCCCTGCATTTCCCCTTCTCAATTTCCACATTTGATCCCATCACAGAAGAAGAAGTCTCCAGACTCCTCTCTTCCTCTCGTCCGACTACATGCACTACCGACCCATCCCTCACATCTCCTCCAGTCTCTCTCTCCAGTTGTCACAACTCACCTAACTACAATCTTTAATCTCTCACTCTCCTCTGGCATTTTCCCATCCTCCTTCAAACACTCCATCATTGCTCCACTACTAAAGAAACCCGCTCTCGACCCTTCCTGCACAAACAACTACAGACCGGTCTCCAATCTCCCCTTCATCTCTAAACTTTTGGAGCGCCTAGTCTACCCCCGCCTTACCCGTTACCTCTCCACTCACTCCCTCCTAGACCCTTCACAGTCCGGCTCCGACCCCTACAGTCATGGCCAAAAGTTTTGAGAATGACACAAATATTATTTTTCACATGATCTGCTGCCCTCTGGTTTTTATGTGTGTTTGACAGATGTTTTTATCAAGACAGAAATATAATTGCAAACATATGAGTAACAAAAGCTTATATTGACAGTTAGAATGAGTTAATGCAGCAAGTCAATATTTGCAGTGTTGACCCATCTTTTTCAGGACCTCTGCAATTCTCCCTGGCATGCTCTCAATCAACTTCTGGACCAAATCCTGACTGATAGCAGTCCATTCTTGCACAATCAATGCTTTCATTTTGTCAAGAATTTTCAGGTTTTTGTTTGTCCACCGTCTCTTGATGATTGACCACAAGTTCTCAATGGGATTAAGATCTGGGGATTTCCAGGCATGGACCCAAAATCTCTATGTTTTGTTCCCTGAGCCATTTAGTTATCACCTTTGCTTTATGGCAAGGTGCTCCATCATGCTGGAAAAGGCATTGTTGATCGTCAAACTGCTCTTGGAAGGTTGGGAGAAGTTGCTCTTGGAGGACATTCTGGTACCATTCTTTATTCATGGCTGTGTTTTTAGGCAAGACTGTGAGAGAGCCGATTCCCTTGGCTGAGAAGCAACCCCACACATGAATGGTTTCAGGATGCTTAATAGTTGGAATGAGACAAGACTGGTGGTAGCGCTTACCTTGTCTTCCCGAATGAGGCTTTTTCCTAATGTCCAAAACAATCGAAAAGGGATTCATCAGAGAAAATAACTTTACCCCAGTCCTCAGCAGTCCACTGCCTGTACCTTTTGCAGAATATCAGTCTGTCCATGATGTTTTTTCTGGAGAGAAGTGGCTTCTTTGCTGCCCTCCTTGAGACCAGGCCTTCCTCCAAGAGTCTCTGCCTCACAGTGCGTGCAGATGCACTCACACCTGCCTGCTGCCATTCCTGAGCAAGCTCTGCACTGCTGGTAGCCCGATCCCACAGCTGAAACACTTTTAAGAGACGGTCCTGGCGCTTGCTGGTCTTTCTTGGGCGCCCTGGAGCCTTTTTGGCAACAATGGAACCTCTCTCCTTGAAGTTCTTGATGATGCCATAGATTGTTGACTGAGGTGCAATCTTTCTAGCTGCGATACTCTTCCCTGTTAGGCCATTTTTGTGCATTGCAATGATGACTGCACGTGTTTCTTTAGAGATAACCATGGTTAACAGAAGAGAAACAATGATGCCAAGCACCAGCCTCCTTTTAAAGTGTCCAGTGGTGTCATTCTTACTTAATCATGACAGATTGATCTCCAGCCATGTCCTCATCAACACCCACACCTGTGTTAATGGAGCAATCACTGAAAAGAGGTTAGCTGGTCCTTTTAAGGCAGGGCTGCAATGATGTTGAAATGTGTTTTGGGGGATAAAGTTCATTTTCTAGCCAAATATTGACTTTGCAAGTAATTGCTGTTAAGCTGATCACTCTTTATAACATTCTGGAGTATATGCAAATTGCCATTAAAAAATGAAGCAGTAGACTTTGTAAAAATTAATATTTGTGTCGTTCTCAAAACTTTTGGCCATGACTGTACATTCGACTGAAACTGCACTCATCAAAGTGACCAATGACCTTCTGACAGCAAAACGTAACGGTGACCACTCTCTGCTCATTCTTCTCGACTTTCTGCAGCTTTCGACACGGTTGACCACTGTCTCCTATTCTCTAGGCTCCAGTCACTAGGTATTAAGGCACTGTTCTCTCCTGGTTCTCCTCCTATCTTTCTGACCGCTCCTTCAGTGTTTCGTTCTCTGGCTCCACTCATCTCCTCTTCCTCTCACTGTCGGGGTACCCCAGGGCTCAGTCCTTGGCCCCCTTCTCTTCTCTCTCTACACGGCCCCAATTGGACAGACCATCAGCAGATTTGGCTTTCAGTACCATCTTTATGCTGATGACACACAACTATACACGTCATCCCCTGACCTTACCCCCGCTGTACTACAGAACGCCACCGACTGTCTGTCCGCAGTCTCCAACATCATGTCTGCTCTCTATCTGAAACTCAACCTCTCCAAAACTGAACTTCTTCTGCTCCCGCCATCTACTAACCTCCCTAAATCTGACATTTCCCTCTCCGTGGGCGGCACCATAATAACACCCCGGCCGCAGGCTTGCTGTCTGGGTGTTATGTTTGAAACCAATCTCTCCTTCACCTCCCATATACAATCTCTTGCCAGCTCTTGCCGCCTACACCTAAAGAACATCTCTAGAATCCGCCCTTTTCTCACCATGGAACTGTAGCATTGATCCACTCCCGCCTGGACTACTGCAACGCTCTATTACTTGGCCTCCCCATTACTCGACTATCCCCTCTCCAGTCCATCCTTAATGCAGCAGCCAGGGTCATCCATCTGGCTAATCGGTACTCGGACGCGTCCGCTCTTCGCCAGTCCTTACACTGGCTGCCCATTCATTATAGGATCCAATTCAAAGTACTTGTTCTCACCCACAAAGCTCTCCACAGTGCAGCACCCCCTACATCTCCTCCCCCCATTTCTATCTATCACCTACCCGTCCTCTCCACAGTGCAGCACCCCCCTAATCTTCTCCCTCATTTCTATCTATCACCTACCCGTCCTCTCCACAGTGCAGCACCCCCTACATCTCCTCCTCTTCTATTTCTATCTTCACCTACCCTCCTCATCCACATGCAGCCCCCCTACATCTCCTCCCTCCATTTCTATCTATCGGCCTAACCGACTGCTGCGCTGTGCAAACGACTTTCGACTAACCTCTGCACTAATCCGTACCTCCCACTCCCGACTCCAAGACTTCTCCCACGCTGCGCCAATCCTCTGGAATGCTCTACCTCAAGAAATTAGGACTATCCACAATTTGCATGGTTTCAGGCGCTCCCTCAAAACACATCTGTTCAGAGCGGCCTATCACATTCACTAATCAAAGTCATTCTATGTTTAAGTGTGTGTGTGTAGCCCATTCACTATCTCCATCCATCCCTCACTCCTCAAGATGGCTGGACCATCATTGTAAATGCACCATTGTATATACACACCTGTACTTTGTATCTCCCCCACCTATTGTAGATTGTAAGCTCTCACGAGCAGGGGCGGCTGATTTTGCTTTAATTATTGTATTGTTAACGCTGTTACTTATGACTTGTGTTTTGAAACTGTTAAACTGTAAAGCGCTGCGGAATATGATGGCGCTATATAAATAAAGATTATTATTATTTCACCCTTTCCGGGCATTGTAGATGTGGATCTATTACAGGTCTGTTCTAATTCCAGCCCTACCTCTGTGCTGGGATTTGTCAGAGATAAAGCGGCCTCCTTATCAAGGACAGTCACCTGATCTGTACCTGACCCTGACTCTTCCTCATCATTTCTCTTCTTAGAGGATGTAGCCTGTCCCGCCTTTCCGCGGCCCTTGCGGCGAGAGGAAGATCTGCCATTTTTACTCGGCTCCACCTTACGGCACTCGCTTTCCCTTGCTTTGAGACACAGTCTGCATAGGAGTTCCTGTCAGAGTCACCTGACTCTTTGAGTCCAGCCGTCCCGAGACTCCTTCACGGTGTAGCATTACAGTACACACCTGTAGCCTGTCGTTAAATGGAAAGTCTATACCGCACTCAGTATAACTTCAACACAAACACCGCTGTTTCTCAGACATGTCCACTGAGGTAACTAGTGCCGCCCCTTTTGGAAGCTCCACCCCTTTTTTGTCCACATCCCAATTTGGGTTACCACCCCCTTTTGGGACTCCGCCCCCTTTTGGGCCACCATCCCAATTTGGGTTACCGCCCCATTTTTGGGACCCATCCCTGTTTTGGGTCACCCACCGTGGACTCCCCATGGTTCTACCAGTCCCTAGTTAGCCAAAACCCTTATGTCTCTTTGGGGCTGGTACTGTTCCTTTAAGAGGTCGCCCACTCTGGACCTGTGATGTCCTTATGGCACCTCACCAGCTCCTACTGGCACTGCCACAACTCCTGCTGCTGCAGAACCTCTTGCTGTAACTTGCCACAGCAGCTCCCACTGCTGCAAGTCCCTGCACAGCTCCGCCCCGCAGACTTCGTGGACCCGCCGATCCACAGCCAGCCGCTTGTCACCTTCGTGGACCCGCCGATCCACAGCCAGCCGCTTGTCACCTTCGTGGACCCGCCGATCCACAGCCAGCCGCTTGTCACCTTCATGGACCCGCCGATCCACAGCCAGCCGCTTGTCACCTTCGTGGACCCGCCGATCCACAGCACATTGAGGGAAAAAAGCACAAAAAACTTTGTGACCCCGCCGAGCCACAGCAAACACCTCACATGTGTCTTAGAAAAAAAAAAACAGTTTCTCACTGACCCGTCAGCACAACACAGACTCCTGTCTCTTACACTCTCGGCCACCGAGATTTCCGGACAACCCCTCTCCTTAGAGGTATCCCACACACGTAATTACAAAGTCACTTCCTGACCCTAGGCAGTATATCACGGACTCCATTCCGTTACCTGTGGACCACGCAGGTTTCCGGACACCTCCTCTCTCAGAGGCATCCCACATAAACATAAATGCACAGTTTATTCTTGACACCGGTCAACATAGCACTCACGGTTTTCACGACCGTCTATTCCTCCTCTGGCTCCTGATTCCCAGCACTGCAACATGTGCTCCTTGGATCGCTGCCAGCATTCCAACACCAATTGTAAGGATCGTACTCACTTGGCGGCGTAGGAGAAGACAGGAGGCACATTCTCTTCAACTTGCATGTGGGTTTATTGGCTTCATAAACCATCAAATCAGCAAAAGAAAGGTAAACAGTCTTTATAACATGCAGACACAGTAACTATGTCCATATCAGAGCTCTGCTCTCCTAGTCCTGTGGGCACACAGGCTGTGCAATGTCCAGCACTCAGGCTCTATCTGGAGCCACAGATACAGGAAGGCTTCTCCCTTCAAACACAGAGACCTCTCTGTAGTGTCCCGCCTGGACACATGGAAGTCTGTCCTCACTGGCAGACTCCCACAACTTACTTCCCTGTGCTAAACACCTCTGTTACATAGCCTGTAACCACACCCACAGGTGAGGTAACATCACAGGCACTGGTCAGGTGATCATGACATCACCACAGGTCCTTAAAACACATACATAGGTATGGTGATGCCCCTACCCAGGGCTGAGGTATATGGGCAGCCGACCCTCCCATCTCTCAGTGCTGCCCGTAACCCGGACCAAGTGTAGCAACCGACCACTTAGTGCTAACGTGCACTAAACAAAACACTCCGGTTACATCACAGGGAGCTACCTTCCCTGTGATACATACCTTCCATTCACTATGCGACCATTAGTATCGCTACACTAGTTTACTAAACTTTGCGGAAAATGCTTTGTGGAAGTCGAGATATACTGTATCTAAAACATCCTGGATCCAACAAGTCAGTGATTCCATCATAGAAGGAAATTACATTAGTCTGGCATGACTTGTTTGGTAAAAACCCAAGATGGCTCTTGTTAATTGCTGTATTCTTATCTGGGTACTTACATACATGCTGTGTAATAATTTGTTCACAGATCTTTCCTGGTATAGAAGTAAGGCTCACTGGCCTGTAGTTTCCAGATACAGAAGTAAAGCTCACTGACCTGTAATTTCCTGATATAGAAGTAAAGCTCACTGGCCTGTAATTTCCTGGTCTAGAAGTAAGGCTCACTGGTCTGTAATTTCCCGGCTCATTCTTCTTTCCTTTTATGAAGATGGGGACAAGATTTGTCCTTCTCCAATCTTCTGGGACTTCTGCTCTCCAGGAATTTTCAAAGATTCTGGCTAGTGGTTCTGCAATTTCCTCTGTTAACTCTTTCAGGACCCTAGGATGTACAATACAAAATAATATTGTGGTACCGTGTTAGACAGAAAAATCAATGTAAATTCTTATGTTCCAAAAAAATGAGAAAAGGTATTCAAGGAGTGATACCTTTATTGGCTAACCAGAGAAATTGTATTTGTAAGCTTTCAGGGTTCAGGAGGATGTAAATAAGAGTCCATGATCTTCTAGTCCTGATTTGTGTTGGGTATGGGGACCTTATCTGTTGGTGATTTGTGAGTGCAGATGTTACAGGGGACTTTGCCCGTCTCTGATGGTGATGCGAGGACACTTCTGACAAGGATATTCCTTAGGTTTGGAGGCTGTTTGTAGGACAGCAGTGGCAGTTCTGGGAATATTGCTTTCAGTCTGTGGTTTCTGTGGAATATGGGTTGGAGGTCGGCGCCAATTTTCCTTAAAATGCCCATGTGAGGGTTGAAAGTGACCACAAGGGCCACCCTGATGTTGTCCTCCTTCTGTCTGCTTCTTGGGATCCTTGTAGCTCTGTGGATCTGTTCATCAATTACAAGTGGATGATCCCCTTGTTGTCGGAACGTTTTCATCAGTGATAGTAGGTGTAGTTTTCTATCCTCATTGTCTGAACAGATCTGAATGTACCTTAGAGCTTGACTGTAGGTTATTGATTTTTCTGTGCGTCTTGGATGAAAGCTGTTCCATCTCGGGTATGCCGGACGTCCTGTGGGTTTATGGTAAATAGACGTTTGTACGGTATTGTCTTTGATGTATATGGTCGTGTCTAGGAAATGGATTTGGGACTTTGAGAAGTTGAGGGTGAGCTTGATGGTTGAATGGAACTTGTTGAAGTTTTTGTAGAAGGTGAGCAGATCCTCATCTGAGCCTTTCCAGATTATTAGTAGGTCATCAATGTAAGCGGAAGTTTGCAAGAGGTTTGATAGTGCTTGATATTTGGACACTAGGATGTAATTCATCTGGACCAGGAGACATAAATTCATGTAAATTAGCTCAGTCTTCCCTCACCATCTCTTTTTATTCCTTCGATGGCCCGTGATGATCAGTTGATGTTACATTTGCTTTCTTAGAGAACACAGATGTAAAATAGGAATGTAGAAGTTCAGTTTCTCAACATCATTCTGACCACTTCATCCTTTTCATCCTGTAAATCCTATAGCATCTCTGACTTTTCTTTTGCTTTTCACATACCCTCAACATCCTTTTTTGCTGCTTTTGGTCTCCCTTGCAAGCCTCACTTCATTACTGGCTTTAGCTCTAACTCTTGCCCTGCGTCCCCTGCAGACAGCATTATATTCTTCTTTAGATATGCCTCCTCTTTCCATTTGATATATATTTCTTTTTCCTCTTTAACAAGTGATAAGTTCTGTGTTCATCCATCCTGGTCTCTTTAAATGCTTCCAATTCTTCCTTCTTTTCGGGATTGCTACTGATTGTGCGGTGAGAATCTCATTTAGCAAAATCTCCCATCCTTCTTGGACATTTCCATCCTTTAGAACATCCGGACATTGGACCTTTCCTACCCTCTGTCTGAGCCCATTAAAATCTGCCTTTCTGAAGTCCAACCTTCCAGTCCGAGTCCTCACTGGTCTTCCTCCTCTTGTAATCCAAAATTTGAGAATACCATGATCAATACCTCCTAAATTCCCGGCCACTTTACTTCCTCAACCATTTCCTCCCTGTTGGTAAGAATTAGGTTAAAGATTGCAGATCCTCGTTCTCTCTTTTACCTTTGGAAATATAAAATTGTCAGCAAAAGAAGATAAGAATTTTCTGGACCCAGTAGTTTTTCAGGAGAGAGATTCCCAACAAGTATCTGGATAGTTAAAATCTCCCATGACCACTATGTCGTACTTTTTCTGAGGTACAAAGACTTCATCCATATCTTCAGTCTGTCCATGTGGCTTGTAGTAAACCCTACCATAGTGTCCTTTCTGTTCTTCTCCCCTTGTATTCTTACCAGTTTCTGCAGAGCTACCAGTCTCTGAAGCTTGGATCTGTGTGGAGATCTACGTTTTCTTAACATACAAAGTGACGCCTCCTCCCCTCTTGTTAATCCTGTTTCTAATGAATAAGTTGTAGGAAGTGTGCGTATATATTGTACCGGTTCTCTGTGTGTCCTTCTTTGGCAGACAGTGTGTGTATGTTGTACCTCCTTCTTCCGTGTGACATTTGTCATTGTTACGTTGGGCTGAGCTCTGTCGCGCTGACGCTGGGGTCTGTTCTTGGCTCTGCCGTCCCCCGTGCAAAACTGAACTATTACACTCTGGCTAATCCGCTGTCACCCGTCCCTGCAGCACCGAGAACGCTTCAAGAAACGATGGTTCAACCTGGACTCCGAGGAGAGGAAGCTGCTGTACTACAAGGACCCGCTGGTGAGTTCTGCCGAGCCCAAGAATCGCACACCCAGACTGCTCTAGAACAGGGAATGTGGACACCGCACACCCAAACTGCTCTAGAACAAGTGATGTGTCGACCGCACACCCGGACTGCTTAGAACAGGTAATATGGACACCGCACAACCAACTGCTCTAGAACAGGTAATGTGGACACTGCACACCCGGATTGCTCTAGAACAGGTAATATGGACACCGCACACCCGGACTGCTCTAGAACAAGTAATGTGGACACTGCACACCCCGACTCCTCTAAAACAGGTAATGTGTCCACCGCACACCCGGATTGCTCTAGAACAGGTAATGTGGACACTGCACACCTGGACTGCTCTAAAACAGGTAATGTGTCCACCACACACCCGGATTGTTCTAGAACAGGAATTGGACACTGAACCTGGACTGCTCTAGAACAGTAATAGGACACCGCACACCGGACTGCTCTAGAGAACAGGTAATATGGACACTGCACACCCGACTGCTCTAAACAGGTAATGTGTACACCGCACACCCAGATGCTCTAGAACAGTAATGTGGACACTGCACACCCGACTGCTCTAGAACAGGTAATTGGACACCTGCAACAATAACCCGGACTGCTCTAGAACAAGTAATGTGGACACCTCACACCCCAACTGCTCTAAAACAGGTAATGTGTCCAAAGCACACCCAGATTGCTCTAGAACAGGTAATGTGGACACTGCACACCTGGACTGCTCTAGAACAGGTAATGTGCCCACCACAGAACTGGACTGCTCTAGAACAGGCTAATCTGAACACTGAACAGTGGACTGCTCTAGAACAGGTATATTTGCACACCGCACACCCGAACCACTCTAGAACAGTTTAATGTGGACACTGAACACCCGAACTGCTCTAGAATAGGTAATGTGGACACCGCACACCCTGACTGCTCTAGAACAGGTAATGTGAACACCGCACACCCGGACTGCTCTACAACAGGTAATGTGGACACCGCACACCCGGACTGCTCTAGAACAGGCAATGTGTCCACCGCACTGCTCTATAACAATATTGGGCAGCACGGTGGCTCAGTGGACAGCACTGCAGCTTTGCAGCGCTGTAGTCCGAATCCACCAAGGACATCTGCAAGGAGTTTGTATATTCTCCCCATGTTTGGTGGGTTTCCTCCAGGTTCTCGGTTTCCTCCCACACTCCGAAAACGTACTGATAGGGAATTTAGATTGTGAGCGCTGCGGAATATGTTAGTGCTATATAAAAATAAGATTATTATTATAGCAAGTAATGTGGCACGCACTCCGGATGCTCTAGACAGGTAATTGACACCGCACACCCGACTGCTCTGAACAGGTAATTGTGACACTGCACATCCGGATGCTAATAAATAAAGAATTCTAAGCAAGTAATGTGGACACCGCACACCGGACTGCTCTAGAACAGGTAATTGGACACTGCACACCGGGACTGCTCTAGAACAGGTAATATGGACACCGCACTACCCGGACTGCTTCTAGAACAGGTAATATGGACACGCACACCCGGACTGCTCTAGAACAGGTAATGTGGACACTGCACACCGGGACTGCTCTAGAACAGGTAATATGGACACCGCACACCCGGACTGCTCTAGAACAGGTAATATGGACACGCATACCCGGACTGCTCTAGAACAGGTAATGTGGACACTGCACACCGGACTGCTCTAGAACAGGTAATATGGACACGACATCCCGGACTGCTCTAGAACAGGTAATATGGACACGCATCACCCGGACTGCTCTAGAACAGGTAATGTGGACACTGCACACCGGGACTGCTCTAGAACAGGTAATATGGACACCGCATACCGGGACTGCTCTAGAACAGGTAATATGGACACAGCACACCCGGACTGCTCTAGAACAGGTAATGTGGACACTGCACACCGGGACTGCTCTAGAACAGGTAATATGGACACGCATACCCGGACTGCTCTAGAACAGGTAATATGGACACACGCATCACCGGACTGCTCTAGAACAGGGTAATAGTGGGACAACTCAGAACAGTACCCGATGCTCTAGAACAGTATATAGACACGTCATCTGGACTGCTCTAGAACAGGTATGTGGCAATACAAGACTCTCTAAACAAACATCATGCTATGAACGTGTAACATATAAAATGAAACCAGTACAACAGAAAAATAACAAGGGCAATCAAATAAACATATGTGCACAACTGCACAAATGAGAGCCCAAAGTTATATAAATAAAGGACTTGTAATGTGCACTCCAAGAGCGGATACAAAAGGAAAAAAAACCGAGTAACTAGCACAATTAATATTTTATGAAAATATCAAGTTTATTAAGTACAAAATGTATAAGTTAAAAGAATCACACAGTGGTGATAAAAAGACCCTACTATGAACAAAAATGCACATGGGACCAGAACACACAAAATATAACAGCAGTTGCAAAATATAATTACGTTTGGGATGTATTACAGTATATATCCCATACAAGATGGAATGCAGGTAAGAATAATTGTAATTGTGCGCTTTACATAAGTATAAAGAGACCATATGAGTGCCCCATATAATGTATCAACGGACTCTCATACGAGTTTCAATAGTCAATTTGAAAATCCATCTTACCGCTGCAAGTGCAACGCTGCAGTGCCCTGGACCCACGCGCTGCTCCTGACGCGCGTTTCGCGTTGGCTTTATCAAAGGAGAGTGATACAATGTTCCCATTTCCTGGCCCTCTTATACTATGCTCACATTACGGCATGTAATCAGTGCGCGTGCGCCTCGACGTCACCAATGCAAGGAAAAACGCCCCCCGGCATTCTCCAGATGCGCACGTCATGGGAAAACCCCATATGACGTCAGTGGACATGCGCACTGGATAGTAGAAGCCGAGATGGCAGCGTCCCCACGCAGGGCTCGAGACACACGCGTCTCACATAACCGCTACAGCAAAAAATTAGATGTAATTGTAGATTCATTCAGATAATTCGATAAGGCACCTTATAATATAAATATTCCACAGTGAATAGAAAAAAGTGATATACATGTATAGAACAATATAAAAAAACATACAGTGAAAAAATAATAACATTCTGTGTAATATAATATAATAACAGTGAAACACAATAAACAGTAATACAATGTGAGTGAAGAGATGAGATTATAACACAAAAGGATAATATTCATGAGTGCTTAACCCCTTCACCCCAAGGGTGGTTTACACGTTAATGACCGGGACCAATTTTTACAATTCTGACCACTGTCTCTTTATGAGGTTATAACTCTGGAAAACGCTTCAACGGATCTTCGCAAATTCTGAGATTGTTTTCTCGTGACATATTGTACTTCACGTTAGATGTAAAATTTCTTCTATATAACTTGCGTTATTTTTGAAAAAAACGCAAATATGGCAAAAAATTTTTAAATTTTGCAATTTTCAAACTTTGAATTTTTATTCCCTTAAACCAGAGAAATATGTCACATAAAATAGTTACTAAATAACATTTCCCACATGTCTACTTTACATCAGCACAATTTTGGAACAAACATTTTTTTTTGTTAGGAAGTTATAAGGGTTAAAAGTTGACCAGCGATTTCTCATTTTTACAACAAAATTTACAAAGCCATTTTTTTTAGGGACCACCTCACATTTGAAGTCACTTTGAGGGGTCTATATGGCAGAAAATACCCAAAAGTGAGACCTTTAAAAACTGTACCCCTCAAGGTACTCAAAACCACATTCAAGAAGTTATTAACCCTTCAGGTGCTTCACAGGAACTAAAGCAACGTGGAAGGAAAAAATGAATATTTTACTTTTTAGCCACAAAAATGATCTTTTACAAACTTTTTTTTTATTTTCACAAGGGTAAAAGGAGAAAATGGACAGATAAAGTTGTTATGCAATTTCTCCTGAGTACGCCAATACCCATATGTGGGGGGGAAACCACTGTTTGGGCACACGGCAGAGCTCGTAAGGGAAGGAGCGCCGTTTGACTTTTTCAAACTAAAATTGGCTGGAATTGAGATTGGACGCCATGTCGTGTTTGGAGAGCCCCTGATGGCCTAAACAGTGGAAACCCCCACAAGTGACACCATTTTGGAAACTAGACCCCCTAAGGTATTATCTAGATCTGTTGTGAGCACTTTGAACCCTCAAGTGTTTCACAAAAGTTTATAAAGCCTGGGTGTGAAAAAAAAAAAATCAATTTTCCACAAAAATGATTTTTTTAGTCCCAAATTTTTGAATTTTCCCAAGGAAATTGGACCCAAAAGTTGTTTCCAATTTGTCCTGAGTAACGCTGATACCCCATATGTGGGGGGGGGAACTGTTTGGGCGCACGGCAGGGCTTGGAAAGGAAGTAGTAACGTTTTGGAATGCAGACGTTGATGGGGGTCATGTTCCGTTTGCAGTGCCCCAGATGAGCCTAAACAGTGGAAACCCCCCACAAGTGACCCATTTTGGAAACTAGACCCCCTAAGGAACTTATCTAGATCTTTGGTGAGCACTTTGAACCCCCAAGTGCTTCACACAAGTTTATAATGCCCGGGCATGAAAATAAAAAATCTTATTTTTTTCCCACAAAAATTATCTTTTAGTCACTAATTTTTTATTTTCCCAAGGGTAACAAGAGAAATTGGACCACATAAGTTGTTGTACAATTTGTCCTGAGTACGCTGATACCCCATATGTGGGTGGAACCACTGTTTGTGCGCACGGCAGAGCTCGGAATGGAAGGAGCACCATTTGACTTTTTCCAACCAAAATTGGCTGGAATTGAGTTGGATGCCATGTTGCATTTGGAGAGCCCCTGATGTGCCTAAACAGTGGAAACCCCCCACAAATGACCCCATTTGGGAAACTAGACCCCCTAAGGAACTTATCTAGATTTTTGATGAGCAATTTGAACCCCAAGTGCTTCACACAAGTTTATAACGTAGAGCCGTAAAATTTAAAAATCATATTTTTTCCACAAAAATGATCTTTTCACCCAATTTTTATTTTTCCAAAGGTAACAAGACTCAAAAAGTTATTGTGCAATTTGTCCTGAGTACGCTGATACCCCATATGTGGGGGTAAACCACTGTTTGGGTGCATGGCAGAGTTTGGAAGGGAAGGAGCGCCGTCTGACTTTTTCAACGCAGAATTGGCTGGACGCCATGTCGTGTTTGGAGAGCTCTGATCTGCCTAAACAGTGGAAACCCCCATAAATGACACCATTTTGGAAACTAAACCCTCAAGGAACTTATCTAGATGTGTGGTGAGAACTTTGAACCCCCAGGTGTTTCACTAAAGTTTATAACGTACAGCCGTAAAATAAAAAATCTTTTTTTTTTTTTACAAAAATGATTTTTTCGCCCCCAATATTTTATTTTCACAAGGGTAACAGAAGAAATTGGAACCCAAAAGTTGTTGTCCAATTTGTCCTGAGTACACTGATACCCAATATGTGGGCGAAAACTACTGTATGGGCACATGTCGGGGCTCGGAAGGGAAGTAGTGACGTTTTGGATTGCAGACTTTGATGGAATGGTCTGGGGGCGTCATGTCACATTTGGAGAGCCCTGATGCACCTAAACAGTGGAAACCCCCACAAGTGACCCATTTTGGCAAATAGACCCCACAAGGAACTTATCTAGATGTGTGGTGAGCACTTTGAACCCGAAGTGCTTCACAGAAGTTTATAACGCACAGCCGTAAAAATAAAAAATCTTTTTTTTTTTTTTTTGCAAAAATGATTTTTTTGCCCAATATTTTATTTTTACAAGGGTAACAGGAGAAATTGGACCCCAAAAGTTGTTGTCCAATTTGTCCTGAGTACGCTGATACCCAATATGTGGGAGAAAACTACTGTATGGGCGCACGTCAGGGCTCGGAAGGGAAGTAGTGACGTTTTGGATTGCAGACTTTGATGGAATGGTCTGGGTGCGTCATGTCGCATTTGGAGAGCCCCTGATGCGCCTAAACAGTGGAAACCCCCCACAAGTGACCCCATTTTGGAAAATAGACCCCACAAGGAACTTATCTAGATGTGTGGTGAGCACTTTGAAGCCCCAAGTGCTTCACAGAAGTTTATAATGTACAGCCGTAAAAACAAAAAAATATTTTTTTTTTGTACAAAAATGATATTTTCGCCCCAGTTTTTTATTTTCCCAAGGGTAACAGAAGAAATAGGACAAATTGCACAATAACTCTTGGGGTCCAGAGTATGCTGATACCCCATATGCGGGGGTAAACTACTGTTTGGGCGCATGGCAGAGCTGAGAAGTGAAGGAGCACCGTTTGACTTTTTCAACGCAGAATTGGCTGGAATTGAGATCAGACGCCATGTCACATTTGGAGAGCCCCTGATGTGCCTAAACAGCGTAAACCCCCCAATTCTAACTCCAACCCTAACCCCAACACACCCCTAACCCTAGTCCCAACCCTAACCACAAACCTAACCCTAACACACCCCTAATCCCAACCCTAACCCTAACCCTAACTTTAGCCGCAACCCTAACCCTAACCCTAATGGGAAAATGGAAATAAATACATTTTTTTTAATTTTATTATTTTTCCCTAACTAAGGGGGTGATAAAGGGGGGTTTGATTTACTATTTATAGCGGGTTTTTATGATTGGCAGCTGTCACGCTAAAAGACGCTTTTTATTGCAAAAAATAGTTTTTTGCATCACCACATTTTGAGAGCTATAATTTTTGCATATTTTGGCCCACAGAGTCATGTGAGGTCTTATTTTTTGCAGTACGAGGTGACGTTTTTATTTGTACCATTTTTGAGCACGTGACATTTTTTGATCGCTTTTTATTTCGATTTTTAGGAGACAGAATGAACAAAAATCAGCAATTCATGAATTTCTTTTGGGGGAGGCGTTTATACCGTTCCGCGTGTGGTAAAATTGATAAAGCAGTTTTTATTCTTCGGGTCAGTACGATTATGGCGATACCTCATTTATATCATTTTTTTAGGTTTTGGCGCTTTTATAGAATAAAAACAATTTTATATAAAAAATAATTATTTTTGCATCGCTTTATTCTGCGAGCTATAACTTTTTTATTTTTTCGCAGATGATGCTGTATGGCGGCTCGTTTTTTGCGGGACAAGATGACGTTTTCAGCGGTACCATGTTTATTTATATCCGTCTTTTTGATTGCGCGTTATTCCACTTTTTGTTCGGCGGTATGATGATAAAGCATTGATTTTTTGCTTCGTTTTTTTTTTTTTTTTTTAAGGGGTTCACTAAAGGGGTTAACTAGTGGGACAGTTTTATAGGGGGGGTCGTTACGGACGTGGCGATACTATATATGTGTACTTTTATTGTTTTGTTTTTTTTATTTACAGGAAGAAATGAATTTATTGGGGAATATATTTTTTTTTTATTATTTATTTTGGATTTTTTTTATAACGTTTATTTTTATTTTTTTAACTTTTTTACTTTGTCCCAGGGTGGGACATCACTGTATGTTATCAAATCGCTGGTGTGACAGTGTGCACAGCACTCTGTCACACCAGCGATCGCACAGGCAGCGCTGCAGGCTTCTCAGTGTCTGCTCTCAGCAGGCACTGAGGAAGCCGCCTCCCTCCAGGACCCCGGCGCCATCTTGGATCCGGGTCCTGGGAGGGAGGAAGCCCTCAGAACAGCGCGATCACATCGCGCTGCTCTGAGGGTCTCGGGGGCGCGCAAGGAGCCCCCACCCTGCGCGATCCTCCCCTGTGCCCCCAGTACACCGCGATCATGTTTGATCGCGGTGTGCTAGGGGTTAATGTGCCGGGAGCGGTCCGTGACCGCTCCTGACACACAGTCACGGGTGTCAGCTGTGATAATCAGCTGACACCCGGCGGCGATTAGCTGCGCTCCCCTCAGGAGCGCAGCTGATCGCCTATGACGTACTATCCCGTCCGTGGTCAGATTGTCACGGGTTTCATGGACGGGATAGTACGTCGGATGTCAGAGAGGGGTTAATGATGCCATATGAAGACTCAAACAATTTTCATTTTTCTTTGTAGTTTTTTCAATAATCACATATTGCAGCATGAAATAAATTCATTGAAAAAGGCCAGGGAATGAGGAGTTCTAGCTCTAATTAATAAAGAGAAAAATATGAGAAAATAAATAACAATAAATAAAATAAAATAAAAAAAATGTAAAGGAAAAAATAAAATGAGAATGATAAATAAAAAATGAAAAATAATTAAAAAACAATTGAAATATAAAAATATATATATATAAAAAAGCTATCCTAACAAAATACAAAGAAAATGCTACACGTGGACAAACTGATTTACAAAAACGAGGCAAAACTCAATTTTTCATTTAACCCCATAGGGGTCATTGTCTCCAATTCGACAATCCACTTGCATTCAGTCTGTGCCAGTAGACGCTTCAAATTGCCGCCCCTACTGCCACCATGTACCTGGTCAATCCCCATAACTCGTAATCCACTCGGATCACCATTATGCACACTGTGGAAATGTTTTGGAAGAGTTTTGAGGGTGCTCACATCCTCAACCTTAACACAATTCAAAATGTCCCTAACATGCTCCCTAACACGAGTCCGGAGCTGCCGAGAGGTCAGTCCCACATACATTTTTGAACAGGGACATGTGGCCAGATAGATGACATATGTACTGCTACAGCACAAATGATGTCGAATCCTGTGAGTTTTCTTCCCATTGGATGATTTAAATTCAGTACCCCTAATGATATTTTTCTGGGTACAGGCCAAACAATCACCACATGGGTAACAACCCAGCTTGGATGACTATTATTGGGGTTTACCACCTTGGCCACGTAATGACTCTTTACTAGCATATCCTTGATGCTCTTGCCCCGTCTAGCTGTAAATTGTGGTTTTTCAGGAATATTGCGCGCCAAAATGGGATCCGTTAATAGAACTGACCAATGCTTATTAATGATTTCTTGTGTTCTTTTCCAATAGCAGTTATGAGTGGCAAAATATCTGACATTGGAAACAGAAGATGTTTTTTTCTTTGTATTAAATAGTAGCTGATGTCGGTCAGTTCCTTTAGCCCTTAGATATCCTTTTTTAATACAGGAAATGGGAACATTGTATCACTCTCCTTTGATAAAGCCAACGCGAAACGCGCGTCAGGAGCAGCGCGTGGGTCCAGGGCACTGCAGCGTTGCACTTGCAGCGGTAAGATGGATTTTCAAATTGACTATTGAAACTCGTATGAGAAGTCCGTTGATACATTATATGGGGCACTCATATGGTCTCTTTATACTTATGTAAAGCGCACAATTACAATTATTCTTACCTGCATTCCATCTTGTATGGGATATATACTGTAATACATCCCAAACGTAATTATATTTTGCAACTGCTGTTATATTTTGTGTGTTCTGGTCCCATGTGCATTTTTGTTCATAGTAGGGTCTTTTTATCACCACTGTGTGATTCTTTTAACTTATACATTTTGTACTTAATAAACTTGATATTTTCATAAAATATTAATTGTGCTAGTTACTCGTTTTTTTTTCCTTTTGTGAACGTGTAACATGGATACCACAAACCCTTACTGCTCTAGAACAGGTACTGTGAATATATGAACACATGGACTCCTCTATAACAAGGACTGAGAATATAGCACGCCTGTGCTGATCTAGAACAAGGACACTTACTGCTCTAGAACAGGTACTGTGAATATAGAACACATGGACTCCTCTATAACAAGGACTGAGAATATAGCACGCCTGTGCTGATCTAGAACAAGGACACTTACTGCTCTAGAACAGGTACTGTGAATATAGAACACATGGACTCCTCTATAACAAGGACTGAGAATATAGCACGCCTGTGCTGATCTAGAACAAGGACACTTACTGCTCTAGAACAGGTACTGTGAATATAGAACACATGGACTCCTCTATAACAAGGACTGAGAATATAGCACGCCTGTGCTGATCTAGAACAAGGACACTTACTGCTCTAGAACAGGTACTGTGAATATAGAACACATGGACTCCTCTATAACAAGGACTGAGAATATAGCACGCCTGTGCTGATCTAGAACAAGGACACTTACTGCTCTAGAACAGGTACTGTGAATATAGAACACATGGACTCCTCTATAACAAGGACTGAGAATATAGCACGCCTGTGCTGATCTAGAACAAGGACACTTACTGCTCTAGAACAGGTACTGTGAATATAGAACACATGGACTCCTCTATAACAAGGACTGAGAATATAGCACGCCTGTGCTGATCTAGAACAAGGACACTTACTGCTCTAGAACAGGTACTGTGAATATAGAACACATGGACTCCTCTATAACAAGGATATCGGAATGACCGTGATCTAGAACAAGCTTTGCTCTGAACAGTATGATTAACCGACTCCTAACAGATGGAATATGCACGCCTTCATAGAAAAGACACTTCTGTCTAGAAAGGATTGTAAGAACAATGGACTTATAACAAGGACTTATACAGCTGGGATTACAGCCTTCTGTCTAGAACAGGACTGGAATATGAACACATGGACTCCTCATAACAGGACTGAATATAGCACCCTGTGTGATCTAGAACAGGACACTTACTGCCTAGAAGGTACTGTGAATAGAACATGGATCTCTATAACAAGGATGAGAATATAGCCGCTGTGCTGACTAGAACAGGACACTTGCTCTAGAACAGTACTGTGAATATAGAACATGGACCTCTATAACAAGGACTGAGAATATAGCGCCTGTGCTGATCTAGAACAAGGACACTATGCTAGAACAGGTACTGTGATAAGAACACTGGACTCTCTTAACAGGATGAGAATATAGCACGCCTGTGCTGATCTAAAAGGACACTTCTGCTCTAGAAGGTACTGTGAATATAGAACATGGCTCTATAAAAGGACTGAGAATATAGCACGCCTGTGTGATCTAGAACAAGGACACTTTCTAGAACAGGTACTGTGAATATAGAACACATGGACTCTCTATACAAGGAGAATAAGCCGCTGTTAAGACAAGACTTGCTTAGAACATACTGTATAAGACAATGACCCTTACAGACTGAAATAGCACCTTGCTGATCTAGACAGGAACTTATGAAACAGGACTTATAACATGGACTCTATACAGTGGATTAGACGCCTTCTGTCTAGAAAGGAACTTGTTAGAACAGGACTAAAGAAAGGCTCCTCTAAACAAGGACTGGATAGCACTGTGTGATTAGAACAGGACTTCTTAAAAGGACTGGATATAGAACCTGGACTCTAACAAGGACATTAGCACGCGTCTGATAGAACAAGGACTTCTCTCTAACAGGACTGGATATAGAACCTGCTCATAACAGGACTGAATGCAGCTTGTGATTAGAACAAGACCTTACTGCTAGAACAGGTTGTGATTAGAAACATGGACTCCTCTTAACAGGACTGGAAATAGACCTGTGCTATCTAAACAAGGACATTATGTTAGACGTACTGTGAATTAGAACAGGACTCCTCTATAACAGGATGGAATATAGACCCTGGCTGATCTAAACAAGGAATTACGCTCTAGAAAGGACTTATATGAAACAGGACTTTATAACAAGGACTGAATATACAGCCTGCGATTAGCAGACTTACTGTCTAGAACAGGTACTTGGGATATAGAACACATGGACTCCTCTATACAAGGACTGAGAATATGCAGCGTGCTGATCTAGAACAAGGACACTTACTGCTCTAGAACAGGTACTGTGAATATAGAACACATGGACTCCTCTATAACAAGGACTGAGAATATAGCACGCCTGTGCTGATCTAGAACAAGGACACTTACTGCTCTAGAACAGGTACTGTGAATATAGAACACATGGACTCCTCTATAACAAGGACTGAGAATATAGCACGCCTGTGCTGATCTAGAACAAGGACACTTACTGCACTAGAACAGGTACTGTGAATATAGAACACATGGACTCCTCTATAACAAGGACTGAGAATATAGCACGCCTGTGCTGATCTAGAACAAGGACACTTACTGCTCTAGAACAGGTACTGTGAATATAGAACACATGGACTCCTCTATAACAAGGACTGAGAATATAGCACGCCTGTGCTGATCTAGAACAAGGACACTTACTGCACTAGAACAGGTACTGTGAATATAGAACACATGGACTCCTCTATAACAAGGACTGAGAATATAGCACGCCTGTGCTGATCTAGAACAAGGACACTTACTGCTCTAGAACAGGTACTGTGAATATAGAACACATGGACTCCTCTATAACAAGGACTGAGAATATAGCACGCCTGTGCTGATCTAGAACAAGGACACTTACTGCTCTAGAACAGGTACTGTGAATATAGAACACATGGACTCCTCTATAACAAGGACTGAGAATATAGCACGCCTGTGCTGATCTAGAACAAGGACACTTACTGCACTAGAACAGGTACTGTGAATATAGAACACATGGACTCCTCTATAACAAGGACTGAGAATATAGCACGCCTGTGCTGATCTAGAACAAGGACACTTACTGCACTAGAACAGGTACTGTGAATATAGAACACATGGACTCCTCTATAACAAGGACTGAGAATATAGCACGCCTGTGCTGATCTAGAACAAGGACACTTACTGCTCTAGAACAGGTACTGTGAATATAGAACACATGGACTCCTCTATAACAAGGACTGAGAATATAGCACGCCTGTGCTGATCTAGAACAAGGACACTTACTGCTCTAGAACAGGTACTGTGAATATAGAACACATGGACTCCTCTATAACAAGGACTGAGAATATAGCACGCCTGTGCTGATCTAGAACAAGGACACTTACTGCTCTAGAACAGGTACTGTGAATATAGAACACATGGACTCCTCTATAACAAGGACTGAGAATATAGCACGCCTGTGCTGATCTAGAACAAGGACACTTACTGCTCTAGAACAGGTACTGTGAATATAGAACACATGGACTCCTCTATAACAAGGACTGAGAATATAGCACGCCTGTGCTGATCTAGAACAAGGACACTTACTGCTCTAGAACAGGTACTGTGAATATAGAACACATGGACTCCTCTATAACAAGGACTGAGAATATAGCACGCCTGTGCTGATCTAGAACAAGGACACTTACTGCTCTAGAACAGGTACTGTGAATATAGAACACATGGACTCCTCTATAACAAGGACTGAGAATATAGCACGCCTGTGCTGATCTAGAACAAGGACACTTACTGCTCTAGAACAGGTACTGTGAATATAGAACACATGGACTCCTCTATAACAAGGACTGAGAATATAGCACGCCTGTGCTGATCTAGAACAAGGACACTTACTGCTACTAGAACAGGTACTGTGAATATAGAACACATGGACTCCTCTATAACAAGGACTGAGAATATAGCACGCCTGTGCTGATCTAGAACAAGGACACTACGCTTAAACAATAACATGATACCGCACATCCCAAAAACTGTAGAAAAGGAGATGTTCTAGAGCAGTCGGACATATTGCCCATCATCACCTCTATAATAACCTAGAACCTGGCACCGCTGCTCCAGATCCAGCCGACTCCAGCTGTTCCCTGTGTGATTGCAGGACCCCTATGAGAAGGGTGGGATCTTCATCGGGAGCTGCGAGGCGGGCTACCATGTGACCGAAGGCTTACCCAAAGGGATGAAGGGAACAAGTGGGCGGCAGGAATCATAATCCAGACCCCCCAGCGGGAATTCATCCTCACCTGTGAGAGCAGCAGAGAGCAGAAGGACTGGCTGCAGGTGCTGCAGGCAATCACCGCCCGACCAATCAGTGCCCACGATACAGGTATAGTGCCCACCGCTGCGTGACATCACCAGTGTATGAGGAAAGACGGGGACCTGTCCTCCAGTCACCTCCAGAGCTGCCTCACTATTCTGCTGTTACATCGTGTCTTATCCTCCAGAGCTGCACTACTCCTTATTCTTATTCAGCTAGTGTACACGCACTTTGTCTTATCCTCCAGTCACCTCCAGAGCTGCCTCACTATCTGCTGTTACATGTGTCTTATCCTCCAGTCACCTCCAGAGCTGCACTCACTATTCTGCTGTTACACCATGTCTTATCCTCCAGTCACCTCCAGAGCTGCACTCACTGTTCTGCTGTTACATGGTGTCTTATCCTCCAGAGCTGCACTCACTATTCCGCTATTACATTGTTTTATCATCCAGTCACCTCCAGAGCTGCGGTCAGACTTCCCATGATGCTCTAGGCCAGTAGTTGGGGGTCCGCTGCGACGCTGTGTAATATTGAGTGATCTCTTCCGTCACACAGGGGGCCGCGCACCGGACATCATCTCGTAACGGATGGAGGCGACACCGACCAGGAAACCGACAGTCCTGTGCAAACACTGACGGCCGGAGACCCCAGGAGCGAAACACTAGAGACTGAGCCAGGGGTCCACAGGAGAAAGAGACCCCCGGAGATCGGCCCTTCACATCCAAAACCATGCAGACAAAACTACAGCAATAAACCAATTGTAAAGGAGCAGACCAAGTAGTAATGTCACAGCAGTCCTATGTAAGATGCCAGATAACACAGGGAATGTCACCTGCAGTCCTATGTAACACCACAGAGAAGTCCGAGTACAGATGATGTAGCTGATGCAGGGGCGGACAGGGCCCCTGTGTAATGTG
>JARQOD010007599.1:0-38686 GCA_033576555.1 Oophaga sylvatica | reverse complement strand
ACCAACATACTAATTTCAAAATCACCTGAGATCACACGACCTCTACCACCTAAATTAGTTCTCTGGTGTAACAAAAACAGCAGCCACTGAAAAAACTGCAAAAAGCAAAAGCACAAAACACAGTGGCTGGACCAAACCGAGAGGGCAAAAGCCCCCGGAGGGGACCCAGAAGGCCCCCACAGAAGTGCAGGACAAAATGCAAAAACACAGCAAAAACACAAAATAAGAAATCGTCTTATCTGACAGCAGGAGATGCAGACACGACACAGCAGGCTACAAGGGAAACTGGAAAGGATTCAGACCAGAACAATTGATCACCGGCAACCCTGATGGGAAAATGATTCCCTTAAATAAGACCAATCAGTAACACCTGATTCCCAATCCTCACTAGTACCGCTTGTAACCACCAGAGGGAGCCTCTGCTCAGAACTCATCTCAAACCCATTCACAACAGTACCCCCCCCTTGAGGAGGGGTCACCGAACCCTCATTTGAGCAACCAGGTCGGTCAGGATGAGTTCTATGATACGCACGGATAAGTCTCCTAGCATGGATGTCCGAAGCAAACACCCAAGAATTATCTTCCTGACCATAACCTCTCCATTTAACCAAATACTGGAGTCTTCGTCTAGAAAAACGAGAATCCAATATTTTCTCAACCACATACTCCAGATTGCCCTCAACCAAAACAGGGTCAGGAGGCACAGCAGCAGGAACCACTGGCTCAACAAACCTCTTCAACAAGGACTTGTGGAACACGTTATGGATCTTAAATGTCCCTGGAAGAAGCAAACGAAAAGAAACAGGATTAATAATCTCCATGATCTTATAAGGTCCAATGAACCTAGGCTTAAATTTAGGAGATGCTACTCTCATAGGAATATTCTTTGAGGACAACCAGACCAAGTCCCCCACTTTAAACGAGGACCATCAGTCCTATGCCGGTTAGCAAACCGCTGGGCCTTCTCCTGAGAGAGGGACAACCTCTCCACTACCTGGTCCCAAATCTGCTGCATACGCTCAACAACAGAGTCAACACCTGGACAGACAGAAGCCTCCGTCTGTCCTGAAGAAAATCGAGGGTGAAACCCAGAATTACAGAAAAACGGAGACATCAAAGTGGCAGAGCTAGCCCTATTATTAAGAGCAAACTCAGCCAAAGGCAAAAAGAGACCCAGTCATCCTGATCAGCAGACACAAAGCATCTTAGATAAGTCTCCAATGTTGGTTTGTTCTCTCAGTTTGACCATTGGTCTGAGGATGAAATGCCGAGGAGAAAGACAATTGAACACCCAGTTTAGAACAAAAAGTCCTCCAAAATCTGGAAACAAACTGGACTCCTCTGTCAGACACAATGTTCTCAGGAATGCCGTGTAAACGAAACCACGTGCTGAAGGAACAACGGCACCAATTCAGAGGAGGAAGGCAACTTAGGTAATGGCACAAGATGTATCATTTTGGAAAAACCTATCACAAATTACCCAGATGGTGGTCATTCTCTGAGAAACAGGAAGATCGGAAATGAAATCCATAGAGATATGGGTCCATGGTCTCTTGGGCACAGGCAATGGCATCAACAAACCACTAGAGCGAGAGCAAGGCTTGGAGCGAGAGCAAGTCCCGCAGGACTGCACAAATTCCCTGACATCGCGAGACAAGGTAGGCCACCAAAAGGACCGACTAACCAAGTCTCTGGTACCAAAAATTCCGGGATGCCCAGCCAATGCGGAACAATGAATCTCAGACATCACACTCTTTTTCCATTGGTCCGGGACAAACAATTTTCCAACAGGGCAGCGCTCGGGCCTATCCTCCTGACACCCCTCCAGAGCAAGTCTCAAATTAGGCGAGATGGCGGAAAGAACTACACCCTCCTTCAAAATAACAGAGGGATCAGATAGCTCAGGAGAGTCCGCAATGAAACTCCTTGAGAGGGCATCCGCCTTAACATTCTTAGTGCCAGGAAGAAAGGAAACCACAAAATTAAAACGTGTGAAAAACAAGGCCCACCTGGCCTGTCTAGGATTGAGTCGCTTGGCAGATTCCAGATAGACCAGATTCTTATGGTCCGTAAGGACCACCACCTGATGTTTGGCTCCCTCCAGCCAATGTCTCCACTCTTCAAAAGCCCACTTCATGGCCAATAACTCCCGATTACCCACGTCATAATTACGTTCAGTAGGAGAAAATTTTCGAGAGAAAAAGGCACAAGGGTTACTTTTAGAGGTCTCTGGATCTTTTTGGGACAAAACGGCACCTGCCCCAATTTCAGAGGCATCAACCTCCACCTGAAATGGCAGAGAAACATCAGGCTGCCGTAGAACAGGAGCAGAAGTGAATCTCTGCTTAAGTTCCTGAAACGCAGAGACTGCCTCAGGAGGCCAATTCACCACATCAGAACCCTTTCTGGTCAAATCAGTTAATGGTTTAACAATAACAGAGAAATTACCAATAAATTTACGATAAAAATTGGCAAAACCCAAAAATCTCTGAAGAGCCTTTAATGAAGTAGGTTGGACCCAATCACAGATGGCCTGAACCTTGACCGGGTCCATTTCAATAACAGATGGGGACAAAATGAATCCCAGAAATGAGATCTTCTGTACGCCAAAAAGACACTTTGATCCCTTCACATACAGAGCATTCTCTCTCAAAATCTGGAATACAGTTCGAACATGTTTCACATGAGAGTCCCAGTCATTAGAAAAAATCAAGATATCATCCAAATAAACAATCAGAAACTTGTCCACAAAATCCCTGAAAATGTCATTCATGAAGGACTGGAAGACGGAAGGAGCATTAGTGAGCCCAAAGGGCATCACAAGGTACTCAAAATGCCCTTCAGGGGTGTTAAATGCCGTCTTCCATTCATCCCCGTGCTTAATGCGAATAAGGTTATACGCCCCCCTGAGGTCAAGCTTGGTAAACCAAGTAGCGTTTTTCACCCTGGAAAACAGGTCAGAAATCAAGGGTAACGGGTATTGATATTTCACAGTAATATTGTTCAAGAGACGATAATCAATACACGGCCTTAATGAACCATCTTTTTTGGCCACAAAGAAAAAACCGGCACCTAAGGGTGAAGAGGATGGTCTGATATAACCCTTCTCCAATGATTCCTTGATATAAGACCGCATAGCGTCATGTTCAGGTACAGACAAGTTAAAGAGGCGACCCTTAGGGAATTTACTACCTGGCACTAATTCAATAGCGCAGTCATAGCTCCTATGGGGAGGTAAGGATGCAGATTTACTTTCGCTAAACACATCAGAAAAATCAAACAAAAAGTCAGGAACATCCTCAGCCTGGGGGGAGGCAGAAAAAACAGGAGTGTTGGTATTAACACATTGGCAGCCCCAACTGGTTACAGACACAGATTTCCAATTCAAAACAGGATTATGAGACTGTAACCAAGGGAAACCCAGCACGATAATGTCATGCAGATTATATAGAACCAAAAATTTGCAGCACTCCTGGTGATCAGGTTCAACCCTCATTATCACCTGAGTAGAAAACTGGGGTTTATTCTCAGCCAAAGGGGTAGAATCGATCCCCAGTAGGGGAATAGACTTCTGTAGGGGTATCAAGGGAAATCCACAACGTTTAGCAAAATCATAATCCATCAGCTTAATAGCTGCTCCAGAATCAACGAAAGCCTGAGCAGAAAATGAGGACAGAGAGCATATCAGAGTGACAGTTAATAAAAACTTAGTCTGAACACTACCCAAGACAACCGAGCGTGCAAAACGTCTTCCCCGCCTAGGGCAGACTGAAACAGCATGAGAGGCATCACCACAGTAGAAACATAACCCATTGCGCTTTCGAAACTCATGACGCTGTGCCCCAGACACCACTCCATCACACTGCATGGGCTCAGCAGCTGGCTCACAAGGCAACACCACTCCACGCATACTTCTCCGCTCACGCAAACGTCTGTCAATTTGAATCGCTAATGACATAGAATCATTGAGACCAGAGGGGACAGGGAATCCCACCATAACATCCTTTACATTATCCGACAGACCCTTCCGGAAAAGGGCCGCCAAAGCGTCGTCATTCCATTTGGTCAGGACTGCCCACCTACGGAATCTCTGACAGTATAACTCAGCGTCATCAAGCCCCTGATTTAATGCCAACAAGGCTTTTTCAGCTTGATCAGTGATATTAGGCTCATCGTACAATAACCCCAAAGCCTGAAAAAATACATCAACATCACTCAAAACAGGATCCCAGGTGTCAGGGAAAAAGCCCAATCCTGAGGATCGCCGCGCAGGAGAGAGATGATAATTTGAACCTGCTGCGCTGCGTTTCCTGAGGACTTAGATTTTAAGGCAAAAAACAATTTACAATTATTTTTGAAATTCTGAAACTTAGCTCGATCCCCTGAAAACAAATCTGGCATGGGGATCCTAGGTTCCACAACAGGCAACCTAGCAAGATATGCAGCAATACTCTGAACCTCAGTGGCAAGCTGATCCACACGGCCAGACAACTGTGCAAACTCCATTGGGAGAAAAGATCCTCCCCAGCACCCAGAGATACAGAGGGAAAAAATGCAACAAACAGAAAAATATCTCTGACAACTTTTCTTCCTTCAAAATATATATATATTTTTTTTCCCTTCTGTGAGTACCATACAATTTTTTTGGGCCGGTGATACTGTTATGTTACGGTAGCTGAGGAGTGCAGGTAAAAAAGGAAATACACCAGAGCAGTTGGAATCTATGAGATTGCAGCACCCGACCAACCACCACAACTACAGGCAGCCGCGGAGCGTTCCCACGTTGGTCCTAGACGCCTCGTCACAGCCCGAGAAACCAACTACACCTAAAGATAGAAATAGGAAAGCTATCTGCCCCGGAGCAGAACCCCAAAGATAATAGAAAGCCCCCAAACATGTAATGGCGGTTAGACAAGAGGAAATACTGACACAGAAAGAAAATAGAATGAGCAAACGCTGGGGCCCAAACTATCTAAATAGAAAAGGACAGGAAGGGTACTTACTGCAATCCCAGAAAACCCTGAAAAACACCAACATACTAATTTCAAAATCACCTGAGATCACACGACCTCTACCACCTAAATTAGTTCTCTGGTGTAACAAAAACAGCAGCCACTGAAAAAACTGCAAAAAGCAAAAGCACAAAACACAGTGGCTGGACCAAACCGAGAGGGCAAAAGCCCCGGAGGGGACCCAGAAGGCCCCCACAGAAGTGCAGGACAAAATGCAAAAACACAGCAAAAACACAAAATAAGAAATCGTCTTATCTGACAGCAGGAGATGCAGACACGACACAGCAGGCTACAAGGGAAACTGGAAAGAAGGATTCAGACCAGAACAATTGATCACCGGCAACCCTGATGGGAAAATGATTCCCTTAAATAAGACCAATCAGTAACACCTGATTCCCAATCCTCACTAGTACCGCTTGTAACCACCAGAGGGAGCCTCTGCTCAGAACTCATCTCAAACCCATTCACAACAGTAATCACTACAGATAGACCTAATGAAGATATTCAGACATGGGATAGAAAAAATAGACAAGCGAGAGCTACCATCAGCTTATTAGTGGATGATGCTCAATTAATACATATAAGAAATGAAGAAACAGTGAAAGGAATGTGGGAAGAATTGGGAAAGCTATATGAGAGACCCAGCTTAAATCACAAGTTATTTCTACTAAGAAAGCTTTACAATATGAGACTAAATGCAGACAGTGACATGCAGAAGCATATATTCTCTATTATGGAAGTGATATCACAGCTAAGATCTATTGATGTAGATATTAAGGAAAGCCATATAGCAGCAATTTTATTGTGCAGTTTACCAGATTCATATACAGCTTTAATAAATGCACTAGAGACAAGACCAGAAACTGACATTACATTAGAGTTTGTGAAGACCAGACTCATAGATGAATATCAGAGAAGGAAATAGCAACAAAATGATTCTTCTACTGAAAAAGATAATGGAAATGCTCTTAAAGCTACAGAACTTAAAAAACCCTATAATAAAGAGACAAGAAAATGCTTCAGATGTAAGAAAAAGGGACATTTTGTCACGGGTGTGTCGCCACGAAGATCGTCGCGATTACACAACCTGACTTCTCACAGCTGAGTTTTTGGTGCTTGGTGTTTTTTCGGCAGTGAGGGAGTTAATTCTCCCTCTCTCTGTGCTAGACGAGGCCCAGCCTCGCCCAGCTGCAGTTTATGCTGCAGTAATGGGATTCCTTCAAATACCTGCCAGTCTGCTAGGGAAGTGTCGGTGAAAGCATTCATGCAGACCAGCAGAGCGGATCGTGGTATTGTGAAGTCTGAAGTGAAGAGTACCTGGTGTGGTTTTTTCCCCTCCTCGCTTTATTATTTATCTCCTTACCCGTTGGTGTTCCCTCTGTAGTTGTAGAGTGAGTTTTGTATGCAAGGTGGTCTTTTGGTTTACCCCTTGTACTGTCTCGTTCGTCTTATACTGTGTGTAGGCATTTACCTTCTCGTCCCCTGTGGTGGTGATCAGGGTCCTTCTCAGGACTAGATTACTGAGGGTCATGGATTCACAGGAGATAGGGTTACGCTGGCGGCCTGGACCTCTGTACCATCAACAGTACCTCCAGGTAGAGGGATTAGTCAGGGCCCCAGCTTAGGGTCAGCATAGACCCCGGACCTCCTGTATACAGTGACAGCGTGACACATTTAAAGAAAGACTGTACTATATGGAAAGCAGAACAAAAGAAATTACACCATAAAGATAATATACAGAAGGTGAAAAACACAATTTCTGATTCACGTGAAAATAATTGGAATGGCACATTTAAAGTAACTGATAAGAAATCATCACTTGGTTGGTTTATTGATTCAGGAGCAATGAGTCATATGACAAGTGACAAGAATTTCTTTACTGATCTTGATTTCAATAAGAAAGTAGCCATTTATCTTGCAGAAGGAAGCAAAATAACAGCAGAAGGTATCGGACAAGGTATGCTAAATTGTTCAAACAAGTTCGGACAAGATTCAAAGATACTTGTACAGGATGTGTTGTATGTTCCAAAATTGGAAGGCGGATTATTATCTGTGAAACGTTTAACAGCAAAAGGACTTAAGGGTATGCCACACTAAACAACATCGCTAACGGGATCGCTAAAAAACGTCACTATTTAGCGATCCCGTTAGCGATGTTGTTGTGTGCGGCATCTACCAGCGACGAGGCCCCTGCTGTGATCTCGTTCATCACAGCGATTGTTCCGGACCCTATTTTCGTCGCTGGCGCCCCGCTGGTAAGTATCAAATCGCTGAGTGTGGCACCTTTTTTAGCGATTTAGCGGTACTTTTGTACCGCTAAAGTCGTTAAGGAGATCGCTAACCGCGATAGCGTCCTAACGACATCGCTAAAATAGGTAGCTACTAGCGATATAGAAACAATCCCGCTAGCGATCTCATTAGTATGCGACGCTAACGAGATCGCTAGCGGGATTGTGTAGTGTGGCAGTACCTTTACAGTAAAATTCAAAGATGAGTGTGCAATTATTGCAGGAAACAAGGTGATAACCAAAGTCAAGGCAGATGAACAATTATATCATTTTGACAAACCAAAGGAACAGATGAAGGTATGTACACATGATCACAAAAACTGTATTCACATGTGGCATAGACGTCTAGGACATAGACACCCGAACAGTATAAGGAAACTACAGAGAAAAGAATTGACAAAAGATTTAAAGATATCAGATTGCTCAATAACCATAAGATGTGAATGTTGTATAAAATCCAAAGCCACAAGGATATCTATTCCAAAAGAAAGTGAGATGAAAAGCGAGAGACCACTTGATTTGGTGCATAGTGACGTATGTGGACCCATGAAAGTGACTACATCAGGAGGCAATAGATACATGTTGACTTTTATAGACGACTACTCAAGATACACAGTCACATACTTAATTAAGAACAAAAGTGAAGTTTTTGATAAACTTGTAGACTATGTAACAAGATCAAGTAACAAATTTCAAAGGAAGCCAATTGTCATCAGAAGTGATAATGGAGGTTAATTTACAGGTCACAGAATAGAAGACTACTTAAGACAAAATGGAATAGAACATCAGAAAACTGTTCCATACACACCTGAACAAAATGGAGTAGCAGAAAGGAAAAACAGAACTCAAACAGAAATGATGAGATGTATGCTGACAGATTCTAAACTACCAGAGAAATATTGGGGTGAGGCAGCAATGACAGCTACATATCTACAGAACCGACTTTTTTCCAGAAAACTGAAGAAAACTCCATATGAACTGTGGCAAGGTATGAAACCAAGTGTCAATCATTTAAAAGTTTTTGGATGTAAAGTTTTTATATTCATTCCAACAGAAAAACGTTCCAAACTTCAAAACAGATCCATGGAAGGAATATTCGTTGGATATAGTGAAAACTGCAAAGGATATAGAATCCTAGATCCCAAAATAGACAGAGTTACAGTAAGTAACAGTGTGACATTCATTGAAGATTTAAATGAAGACATTATGATTTCAGTTGAAACAAAAAATGAGAAAAACAATAGTGACATAATTGAAGAAATATCTGATGAGAAAGAAGTAGAAATTAATGAAGAACAAAATACTGAAAGTGAAGATTGGACTTTATTTATGATGAATATTTTTTTCTAAATATACTTGTTCTATTAGATTATTATCTATTATTATCATTAATTGAACATGACTAATCCCATCCATTGAAAATTAATAAATATTATTACAATTGTTTATGTATTCTGCATGCTACTTAATTAAGAGTTTTTATTTTTTTATTTATTATTTTTTTGTATTGCTATTACACAGGGGTTTTAAGTGTTTAAAAGCTGGTTTAAAAAATTAACTAGTTATGGACATTTGGATTGACTTATGGTAAATGTGCTCTTATTGGGGTGCTTTTAACCATTTTGTCTCCTTTGGTTCGACTGGTTACCAGTCCCAGCTCATGAGAGGTGTTCCTGCACCAATGTCCCGCTAGTATTTACTTACCAGTATTAATATTAACACTGCCCCATGTTTAGTGCTATTTGATATATAATATTATCTTGATTTATTGGTGCAAGTATTTATTTGGTTTTTTTGTGAATTGGCATTTTTTATTAAATATCGCCTTTATTTACTGAACATGCGCAAGTTCAAATGGTTGTCAGCGGTGTCTGACGTGTGCGCGCTGCATGAAGTTGCGTTATTCTATGATGGCGTGGAGTGAACTTCCGGTTGCAATTGTGCACGACCGGATAGTATTGTCCATCTATGGTTGGATTAGTTTCTATGACATGCGCATTAGCTATTGCTGGACGCCGGTTTTTGGTGCAATGTGTCAGGATGGGGTGAGTCATGATAAATGACTATGCACAGCTGGTCTTAATGATCAATTACTTTATATACATGTTTTGCATGTTATATTATATATTTTTGCACTGTGTCACTTTATATCACTGAGCTTTATTGCACTTTTGTATAAATTATGTGAAATTATTATCACAATGTTACAGATTGTATAAATTACTACTAGATACTTGTTATTTGGGTTGCCTTAAATACTGAGCATATGCACTATTGTAACTGCTTGAGAAAGGTCTGCACTGGAGACCGGAACGTCGCCACATGGGCTATTAAAAAGCACCTTTTTCTAATTTCATATGGTGAGCTGCCTCAATCTCTTTGAATTTTCTATTTACAAGGACTAGTATGTACATGTGAGGCTTTGCACCCTACTTTTTCCTGTGCTGTTGTTTCTCTATTTTTTAGATATAGAGATATAAAAAAAACAAACCACAATACTCACCTCTCCTCCTCGCTCCCACACTGATTCCGGCGGCGGCTCTGCCTCGGTGTCAGGAGCTGAGCTGCCGTCTGCCAGACACACAGCGGGTGTGTGTCAGAAGCAGAGGGGACTGATGGGAGAGGGAGCGTCATCTGACACTCTCTCTTCCATTACAATTGAGGGCGGCGCGCACCGGAGGGCGGCCTTGACTAACTGACACATAGGTGCCGCGTGGGCTGGGGGCTCCTGAGGGAGCCCTGGTCTCCCGGCACTGACAGCCGACAATGTTAGCCGGCTGCTGCGGCTAACACTGTCACTGACCGGAGACTGCTAAAGTGAAATGATATTCACCGCTCTCCACGCCCATGTGGGCGTGTGAAGCAATGAATATTCAGTTCTCTTTAGCAGCGGGACGGGGGCTCCTGCCTCCTGCTGCTGCTCCACTGGCACGTGGCCCCTATAGCAGCTGCATGGTGTGCCGCTATTAGTGACACGCCACTGGCTGGAGGCCCCTAGAGCAGCGGGGGCCTTAGGCAACTGCTGGTCCTGTATGCCAGCAGGTGCCAGGGCCCACTGGAGAGTCCGACCCTGTTTACATTTACTAGTCCTTGCATTGCACTAAATAGCTTTGATTTATTAATACTTGAAGGACTTTGTGCCTCCTATATTCATACTATGTGTGAATAGGCTTGAAGGTTTGGAAACGGCGATTGGCTGGAGCGAATGTGCATCAGAGCGGAGGCGGGGTATTCTTTGTGACGCCACCAGCAGCTCGCATCGTAGTTGTGCTAAATGAATAATGATACAGCAGTTTATTAAGTTATGAGTAATGACAGAAACCTCCTGAGGTGACCATGAATTGAGGTGAATGAACACCATTCAGGGAGCTCAGTACAAAGAACGCTGAATAACTAAATATGAATACTGTAGTAACAATATAGGGGTGACAAAGTCTTCACCCGGAAATATCTGTATTTCAGTAATTGTGATTGGCTGATGCAGCTTAGGGCGCTGAGCAACAATGCGCCACTGAATATACAGGAGGCTAAAAGGTGAGCAGTGCAATGTATCAGTGTGAGGAATTGCTATATTAGGGGTTAATCCTTCTGTGGGGGGCGATTATTGAGCCTCTGTAGGTAACAAATGTATACAATAAAATCTATTGAAGGGGCAAGTAGCAACAGTTCTACAACAAGAACTTGTCATATAATATGAATACTGATTAACGCTAGGTGATTACTGGGTTGCTCAGTGCTTGTATTGGGGCAAAGTGCCATAGTAAGGGGTGATTTCTGTGGTGGTCATACATTGGGAATGGTTACATGTAGCCATGAAAATGAATGTGCACGTTGGGGTCATTACTGATTAATGGGCACAAATTGGAATGATACCGACTACAGATGGGAAGGAGTTAATAAAGTGTCCAATAAAGTGCAGCACTACTCAACTATAGAATAATAATAATCACCGCGTATTATTAGTATACTCCTATGGGGGCTGCATTATACTATATGGAGCCCTATGGGGAGTGTACTATACTGTATAAAGGACTATGGGGTGCATTATACTATATGGAGCCCTATGGGGAGTGTACTATACTGTATAAAGGACTATGGGGTGTATTATACTATATGGAGCCCTATGGGGAGTGTACTATACTGTATAAAGGACTATGGGGTGTACATTATACTATATGGAGCCCTATGGGGAGTGTACTATACTGTATAAAGGACTATGGGGTGTATTATACTATATGGAGCCCTATGGGGAGTGTACTATACTGTATAAAGGACTATGTGGTGTATTATACTATATGGAGACCTATGGGGAGTGTACTATACTGTATAAAGGACTATGTGGTGTATTATACTATATGGAGACCTATGGGGAGTGTACTATACTGTATAAAGGACTATGGGGTGCATTATACTATATGGAGCCCTATGGGGAGTGTACTATACTGTATAAAGGACTATGTGGTGTATTATACTATGTGGAGCCCTATGTAGTGTGTATTTTACTATATTGAGCACTATGGGGCACATTATAGTAAACAAGCAAAATGCTGCCTATTCATCGAGTGATTGGATTGTTTATGCCGGAACAGAAATCCTTGTTCTCAGCAGCACATCGCCGGTGTAAACTGTACATATGCTGCTGATAACATGATACTGTATGGGGACAAACTGATCTATTAGTGACTGTTCCTCAGCCAGTGTAAAGAGGCCGGGAAATAAGCGCTGAATGACTTCAATATTGTCCATCACACTCGGTTAACGGCCTGAACTCTGCGCATGTAAATACAGTTGACATGTCTGTGTGATTGTGCAATGTGTGAGCATTGGGGGCCCCACATTAAAACTTTTTGCCCAGGGTCCGACTGTGTCTAAAACTGGCCCTACCTGCGCCCAGTAATGGGGAATCTCCAGCACCAACCTCCACCCGCAGAGCCGCACTCCACATAGAGAATAATGGAGCCTCCAGCACCTACCTCCACCCGCAGAGCCGCACTCCACATAGAGAATAATGGAGTCTCCAGCACCTACCTCCACCCGCAGAGCCGCACTCCACATAGAGAATAATGGAGCCTCCAGCACCTACCTCCACCCGCAGAGCCGCACTCCACATAGAGAATAATGGAGTCTCCAGCACCTACCTCCACCCGCAGAGCCGCACTCCACATAGAGAATAATGGAGCCTCCAGCACCTACTTCCACCCGCAGAGCCGCACTCCACATAGAGAATAATGGAGCCTCCAGCACCGACCTCCACCCGCAGAGCCGCACTCCACATAGAGAATAATGGAGCCTCCAGCACCTACCTCCACCGCAGAGCCGCACTCCACATAGAGAATAATGGAGCCTCCAGCACCGACCTCCACCCGCAGAGCCGCACTCCACATAGAGAATAATGGAGCCTCCAGCACCGACCTCCACCCGCAGAGCCTCACTCCACATAAAGAATAATGGAGCCTCCAGCACCGACCTCCACCCGCAGAGCCTCACTCCACATAAAGAATAATGGAGCCTCCAGCACCGACCTGCACCCGCAGAGCCGCACTCCACATAAAGAATAATGGAGCCTCCAGCACCGACCTCCACCCGCAGAGCCGCACTCCACATAGAGAATAATGGAGCCTCCAGCACCTACCTCCACCCGCAGAGCCGCACTCCACATAGAGAATAATGGAGCCTCCAGCACCGACCTCCACCCGCAGAGCCGCACTCCAGATAGAGAATAATGGAGCCTCCAGCACCTACCTCCACCCCCAGAGCCGCACTCCACATAGAGAATAATGGAGCCTCCAGCACCGACCTCCACCCGCAGAGCCGCACTCCACATAGAGAATAATGGATAATCCAGCACCGACCTCCACCCCCAGAGCCGCACTCCACATAGAGAATAATGGAGCCTCCAGCACCTACCTCCACCCGCAGAGCCGCACTCCACATAGAGAATAATGGAGCCTCCAGCAACGACCTCCACCCGCAGAGCCGCACTCCACATAGAGAATAATGGAGCCTCCAGCACCGACCTCCACCCGCAGAGCCACACTCCACATAGAGAATAATGGAGCCTCCAGCACCTACCTCCACCCGCAGAGCCGCACTCCACATAGAGAATAATGGAGCCTCCAGCACCTACATCCACCCGCAGAACCACACTCCACATAGAGAATAATGGAGCCTCCAGCACCGACCTCCACCCGCAGAGCCGCACTCCACATAGAGAATAATGGAGCCTCCAGCACTGACCTCCACCGCAGAGCCGCACTCCAGATAGAGAATAATGGAGCCTCCAGCACCTACCTCCACCCGCAGAGCCGCACTCCACATAGAGAATAATGGAGCCTCCAGCACCGACCTCCACCCGCAGAGCCGCACTCCACATAGAGAATAATGGATAATCCAGCACCGACCTCCACCCGCAGAGCCGCACTCCACATAGAGAATAATGGAGCCTCCAGCACCTACCTCCACCCGCAGAGCCGCACTCCACATAGAGAATAATGGAGACTCCAGCACATACCTCCACCCGCAGAGCCGCACTCCACATAGAGAATAATGGAGCCTCCAGCACCTACATCCACCCGCAGAACCACACTCCACATAGAGAATAATGGAGCCTCCAGCACCGACCTCCACCCGCAGAGCCGCACTCCACATAGAGAATAATGGAGCCTCCAGCACCTACCTCCACCCGCAGAGCCGCACTCCACATAGAGAATAATGGAGCCTCCAGCAACGACCTCCACCCGCAGAGCCGCACTCCACATAGAGAATAATGGAGCCTCCAGCACCGACCTCCACCCGCAGAGCCACACTCCACATAGAGAATAATGGAGCCTCCAGCACCTACCTCCACCCGCAGAGCCGCACTCCACATAGAGAATAATGGAGCCTCCAGCACCTACATCCACCCGCAGAACCACACTCCACATAGAGAATAATGGAGCCTCCAGCACTGACCTCCACCCGCAGAGCCGCACTCCAGATAGAGAATAATGGAGCCTCCAGCACCTACCTCCACCCGCAGAGCCGCACTCCACATAGAGAATAATGGAGCCTCCAGCACCGACCTCCACCCGCAGAGCCGCACTCCACATAGAGAATAATGGATAATCCAGCACCGACCTCCACCCGCAGAGCCGCACTCCACATAGAGAATAATGGAGCCTCCAGCACCTACCTCCACCCGCAGAGCCGCACTCCACATAGAGAATAATGGAGACTCCAGCACATACCTCCACCCGCAGAGCCGCACTCCACATAGAGAATAATGGAGCCTCCAGAACTGACCTCCACCCGCAGAGCAGCACTCCACATAGAGAATAATGGAGCCTCCAGCACCTACCTCCACCCGCAGAGCCACACTCCACATAGAGAATAATGGAGCCTCCAGCACCGACCTCCACCCGCAGAGCCACACTCCACATAGAGAATAATGGAGCCTCCAGCACCTACCTCCACCCGCAGAGCCACACTCCACATAGAGAATAATGGAGCCTCCAGCACTGACCTCCACCCGCAGAGCCACACTCCACATAGAGAATAATGGAGCCTCCAGCACCGACCTCCACCCGCAGAGCCGCAATCCACATAGAGAATAATGGAGCCTCCAGCACCGACCTCCACCCGCAGAGCCACACTCCACATAGAGAATAATGGAGCCTCCAGCACCTACCTCCACCCGCAGAGCCGCACTCCACATAGAGAATAATGGAGCCTCCAGCACCGACCTCCACCCACAGAGCCGCACTCCACATAGAGAATAATGGGGCCTCCAGCACAGACCTCCACCCGCAGAGCCACACTCCACATAGAGAATAATGGAGCCTCCAGCACCGACCTCCACCCGCAGAGCCACACTCCACATAGAGAATAATGGATCCTCCAGCACCGACCTCCACCCGCAGAGCCGCACTCCACATAGAGAATAATGGATCCTCCAGCACCGACCTCCACCCGCAGAGCCACACTCCACATAGAGAATAATGGATCCTCCAGCACCGACCTCCACCCGCAGAGCCACACTCCACATAGAGAATAATGGAGCCTCCAGCACCGACCTCCATCCGCAGAGCCGCACTGCACATAGAGAATAATGGAGCCTCCAGCACCGACCTCCACCCGCAGAGCCACACTCCACATAGAGAATAATGGAGCCTCCACACCTACCTCCACCCGCAGAAGCCACACTCCACATAGAGAATAATGGAGCCTCCAGCACCGACCTCCACCCGCAGAGCCACACTCCACATAGAGAATAATGGGGCCTCCAGCACAGACCTCCACCCGCAGAGCCGCACTCCACATAGAGAATAATGGAGCCTCCAGCACCTACCTCCACCCGCAGAGCAGCACTCCACATAGAGAATAATGGAGCCTCCAGCACCTACCTCCACCCACAGAGCCGCACTCCACAGAGAATAAAGGAGCCTCCAGCACCGACCTCCACCCGCAGAGCCACACTCCACATAGAGAATAATGGAGCCTCCAGCACCTACCTCCACCCGCAGAGCCACACTCCACATAGAGAATAATGGAGCCTCCAGCACCTACCTCCACCCGCAGAGCCGCACTCCACATATATGGCTGCTCTGTGCACACAGGACCTGTGATGAGGTCACAGGAGGGAGGAGTCAGGGTCACATGATCAGGGGCCTCAGTGGATGTAACTCTTTTATTATAGAATTATAAACAATACATCATAATAAATAACAAACTGTACAGAAATAAAACATAGCTAAGATAAGTAACAGAAACAAAAGAAATCAGCATCAAATAAACCAAAAAGTCCTTCGTCCTTCTCTTAAAGCTATTGCAGCTTCCAAAGGAACATTATCCCTAACCAAAATAAATATAAACCATAAAAGAAACATGCACACACACTGACACACACTCACCCAAAAGAAAGGAAAAAGGCCTCACCTGGCCATACATACAACACAACCTATATATACTATATACATAATAAGACATGCACAAAATTTTTTTATTTTTTTCTTGTTTCCCCCCACCACACCACAGGTCCATGAGTTCATGCCCTTTTCACCGCAAGCTTGACGGGTCCATGAAAGTTTATGCCCTTAGAAATTTTTTTATTTATTTTTTTTATTTATCAACCCTCGGGTCCATGGCAAGTTCCATGCCCTCCCCCCACACAAACACCCCACCCAACCTAAACTATACCCCCCAAACATATAACTATTCACACTTATATACAATCCATAACATTAACAGACCTACCACACAAGAACACTACATTACATTACATTACATTATACGAAACATAAACATTTATAAACATTAACACTATACACTGACCACAGAACTTGTAAGGCCCAAGTTCAGCGCCTGCAAGCCCAATATCCATTATTTCCTGAATTTACAAAACAAAAAGCTAAGTGTGCCACACACCAGCCCACCACCGGGAAGCTGGAGTCCTAAGAGGCCCCATCCCTAACCACCAACACACGCACCCTGTCCCTCACCAACTAAATCTGTCCCTAAAAGAAAAGAAACTGACCCTAACTATCCCTACCTGTCCCTACCTATTCCTACTCTACCTAGCTTATCAAAACTAACTATCTAGCTATCCCTAAACTGGCCCTCCCTGTCCCTACTTTTCTCTCCCTCAACACCCACACCACCTTATCTTACCCTACCAACAATCTCACACAGACCAGCTCTCCCTAGGGAACGTTAAAGGAGAAACCCCTCCAAAGCCAAGAGGCCCTCCTCACACCCAGCCTCTCGAACTCCAAAGAGCGCACCTTCCCCAGGTCACCCAAGATGTTTCTAACCACCTCATCCTGGGGGAGGACTTTCTGCTGCGTGGAAACTAAACTCCGTGCACTCCAAGTGTGGAACTTAATGACTACACTAACTAGGAATAAAGTGCTCCGTTCTCGGCCACCCAGGGATCTGAATGCCCCATAAGCCCACTCCGGATAAGAAAGGGACGCCAGCCTAGGCCAACCCATGGAAGCACCCACCCTGTTGTAGACACCTGTATTAAAGGGACACTGAAGGAGGAAGTGTTCCATGCTTTCCAACATGTCGCCACACTCCTCACGGGGACAACCCCGATCATCGGAACTCCTGCACTTCAGGTTGTCCCTTACATACAGCCTCCCATGGAATCAGCGCCAGGCCAAGTCCCAAAACTTCAAGGGGATCCGCTTGGAATTTAATAACCCAAGCCCAACCTCCAGATCCCAGCCTGGCAATTCTTGAGCACCAGGGGCTTCTGGAAATGGGTCAACAGAACCCTGCTGTCAAGGAATTTCCTCGACATGGTCCTGATTTCCCACATTCCCAGACCCCACCGGCGGATCACCTTCAGAACCGGGGTAGCATAAGCCGGGAGATGTCCGTGTGGTGTGCGCAGGTCCTTCACCTGCCCTCCTGTCTTCCATTCCTGGAAGAAAGGCCGAAACCAACCCCTGCAGGAGAATACCCACGGAGGAGCCCTCTCTGAATAGAGGTTGGCAACATTGATCTTAAGAAAGGTGTTTATCAGAAACACCACCGGGTTGACCATACTCAACCCATCTAGTCTCCTCGTACGGTACGTGACCTCTCTCTTAATTAGGTTAAGCCTGTTCCCCCATAACAGCTGGAAGAACAGCAGGCTATAGACCCGTGTCCAGAGACGTTCTGGCAAGACGCAGACACTGCCCAGGTATATTAAAAAGGGAAGCAGAAAGCCTTTGGCCAAGTTGACCCTTTCCCTCAGGGTTAAAGACCAACCCTTCCACTGGTCCACCTTTTGGGCGGCGATCTTAAGTCTGCCCTCCCAATTTTGCGGGGGGTAGTCCCCGGGGCCAAATTCGATGCCTAGGATTTTGGCGGAGGTCTGGGGCCCTGGAAGGGTGACCGGGAGATCAAAACTAGGATCTCCCCCTCCCAGCCAGAGACTTTCGCACTTTTCCCAGTTGATCATGGACCCGGACGCGTATGCTACCACCCTCAGAGTGGCCCCCGGCTCCACCCAGTCCATCCCGACTCCCACCAACGGTCCACGATCTACCCTCCTCAAGAAGGGATCGATTGCAAGCACGTATAAAAGTGGGCTCAGAGGACAACCCTGGCGGACCCCGGAACTCATCTCAAAATGGTGACCAACCCAACCGTTCACGAGTGGAAAAGTCTCAGCCCCCTGGTATAAGGTCTCTAACCAATTTACAAACCTCCCAGACAGACCGTACCTCAAAAGGACAGACCAGAGGTACTCGTGATTCACCCGGTCAAAGGCCTTCGCTTGATCTAAGGACAGCAAGTACCCCTTCCAGTGATCTGCCCTGCCCTGCTCCACTGCCTCTCGGACACCGAGCACAGCACTAAAAGTACTGCGGCCTGGAACAGAGCAGTGCTGAGCCCCCGAAAGGAGCCGGGGTGCAAACTTCACCAGTCGATTAAACAGCACCTTTGCCAGAACCTTCCGGTCCACATTGAGAAGCGCTATGGGATGCCAATTCTCAATACAGGACGAATCCTTACCAATTGATTGGATAATCAGGGCTGACCTCCTCATTGAGCTGGGAAGAGCGCCCAAGGAAAGGCACTTATTAAACACATCAGTCAAGAGGGGGACCAAAGAGTCCCTAAAGGTCTTGTAAAACTCGGATGTTAAGCCATCCGGACCTGTCGATTTTTTGGGCCGAAGCCCATCAATGGCCAGTCTCACTTCCTCTTCCCTGATTGCCTCTACCAAAACATCAAGAGAGGGGTCATCTCCTGGCTCAGGAATGGTCTCAGCCAGGAAAGCCGACACCCCGTCTCGATCCAGATACCTCTTTTCCAAGAGGCATGAGTAAAAGGATCTGACCGCCTCCAGGATCCCTGATTTGGATCGGTTCAGGGAACCTGTACTGTCGATCAGTCCTGTAACCATCTTACAATTCACTGACATCTTACAGTTTCTGTAAGGGTCGGGCGAGCGGTACCTCCCGAAATCCCTCTCAAAAACCAAAGATGTGTGCCTATCATACTGACAACTCTTGAGCAAAGACTTCACCCTGGAGATCTCCTCACGGTCACCCCCAGTCGAGACGAGCTGCTCGAGTTTCCTCCTCAAGGCCTGATACAAGCGGTGCCTGTTCGGACTCCTGAGGCTCGAGAGCTGACGGAAGAACCCCGCCACCCTCTCTTTGAAGATCTCCCACCACTCAACCTTACTGCTACAGAGATCCAAACGTGGTACCTGGCTCTGAAGAAATTCCTCACAGGATTGTCTCACTTCCGCTTCTTCCAAGAGGGATGAATTCAGCTTCCACAGCCCTCTTCCCATCCGGGGTGTCTCTGTAACATTCAGAGAAAAGAAAATTAAACAGTAATCGGAGAATTCCATCTCAACGGCGGACACTGCAGAAAAGATGGCATCCTCCTTCAAAAAAAACCTATCTATCCTAGACCTACAGCTACCTCTATGAAAGGTGAAACCCCCGTGACCTGGGGTGTGCCGGATGTAGACATCCACCAGGCGAGCTTCGCTAGCTATACTATTTAATGCTGTACTATCATAAGCCAGGTGGCCTCCGGGGCCCCCCCTATCACGGGATCTCGTAATGGTGTTAAAATCCCCACCGAAGACAACCTGCCGGCTCATAAAAAGAAAGGGCTTGATCTACATGAAGAGACATTTGCGGTCCCACCTGGATTGTGGACCATAGATGTTTATGATCCGAAGCTCCTGTCCCCTCATGAAAACTTCTAAGACCAGGCACCTCCCCATTTCTATCTTAATAACCCGTCGGCATTCTACCTTAAAAAGGACCGCCACCCCGCTATACAGCTCGGCCGCAAGAGACCAGTATGAGGGCTCACACCTCCACTCCCTCCTGGCTTTATGGATGGCCCCCATGTCTGTTAGTCTGGTCTCTTGCAAAAACAAAATTTCAGCCTCAAATCGGGTGAAAAAATCAAAGGCCGCAAATCTGGCCGCATCTGACTTAATACTGGCGACATTAATGGACGCCAGAGTCAATGGGGTGAGTTCCGCCATCATGGGTGATTGGGTTAGATGGCCTTCTTCTTCCCCACCCCGTCTTCCCCATCTTTCCCCTCCGAAGAGGGGTCTGATCCCTTCCGTTTTAGGGAAGATGAGTTATCCATCCCCACGGTCTCCTTGCCTCCGGCCTCCAGGTCTGTCCCCCCCAGAGGAAACGGCGTCCCCTGGGAGATGGACTCCGCCATCCCCTGAAGGCCCCCCAGATGCCGACCCCGGCCCCTTGCCCCCGACCTCCATCTCAGCAGGGTCGTCGAGGGCTTGGTACTGGTTGGAGAGGGCGATCAGAGGGGAGCCGGTGAGCCCTTCCGTTGGCATACTTACGGTCGGGCGAGGAGGTTTGGAAGGCTTGACCACCTTCTTCTTCCTCCTTCCTGTACGCTTTTTATCACCTCTCTCTACTGTAGGCTGATCCGTGACCTCCTCATCCACACTTTCATATTGGGAGGAGTTGTAAGAGGCAGTCAGGTTTTCCTCCCTCTCCATCCTCCTGATCTCCTCGTATACCTCTTCCTCCCCCAGGGCCTCAGAGACACTGGCCACTGGCCTAGAGGGGGGGCAGGCATCACCCCAGTTGCCTGAGGCTCTCCACGCCCTTCACCCCCATGGCGCTTTTCCTGTCTCCTCTGGTAAGAGGGACCTCTATTGGCCTTGTCCTTCCTCACTGGCCCCTTAGCCCCTCTCCTGCCACCACCACCTGCCACAGCAGAGGTCACGCCGCCAGGAGTTGCCCCCTCACGATCTCCCCCCACCGGCCTGAAGCAGCATTGGTAAAGGAGCGAGGGCAGCGGCTATACGGGTGACCTAGGTCACCACACAGGTGGCACCGAATGTCCTTGCAAGATGCGGCGAGATGACCTACCCCACCACACAAGGCACATTTCTGCACCTTGCAGCTTGCGCTGAAGTGGCAGGGATCACCGCACTTGTGGCAGACCTTCGGCTGCCCCTGGTAGAAGACCAGGATCCTGTCCCTCCCTAGGAACGCCGAGGAAGGGATGTGGGTGACGGTACCCCCTGAGACCTTCAACTATATCATGAAGGTCCAGCCCCCTGACCAGATACCGAACTCGTCCCGATTTTTTTTTGGGGACGTCCGTGACATCCCCATAACGGGACAGCCACGTCATGATGTCGACGCCGGAGAGTGACTCGTTACAAGTCACCACGGTCACTCTCTTAACGGCATTTTGGCGAGACACCGCCTGTATGGCGAACTCGCCATCCAGGCTCCCCCTTCACCAGCTCGTAATTCGACCAGAAGAGCTCTAGCCCCTCCGGCTTGACGAAACTGATGTCGAAAAATAGGGTGGCCGAGGGATGGATCAGGGTAAAGATGTCCATAGCCCTGAAGCCCATCTTCAGGAGGAGCTCCACCACCCTACTCCTGGGTGGGCAAGCTTCACCGCCCCTCCAACGAAGATGGACCACATTCCTCCTGGCCGGCCCTTGCCCGGCTGTCGGGAGGGACCAAATGGTTTCTCCCTCCCTTCTATCTTGGAAGGCAGCCAGGCCATGTCTCTCCTACCAGAAAGACAGGTCCACCTCTCTTCCCTCTACATTGACCAACCGCTCTCCTTTTTTAAGGGCCTCCAGAAAACGGCAGTGCAAAACGCCGTCCCCAGAGTCCAAAAGCAAGGAGACCCCCCGAGAACCCCCCGGAGCCCCAGCCGTGACCCCCGCAAAAGTACGGGGTCTCACGGCCGGGGGGCCAGATGGGCCAGCCCCTCCCTCACCGCCCGTGCTTCCACTTACACCAACACTCACTCCCTCCGCATTCACTCCCACATCCACTCCCACATCCACGTGACTCATGTCACTCACCTCACTCATAACATTCACCTCAGCCAATTCATCAAAATTGTCAATGTTATTTTATTTGCACAATCTTTTTTTACCTGCTGGGGGCCCTGGCTGATCAGTGATCTGCCCCGCATTGTTTTTTCCCAGGAGTGCTGCCGCCCCTTTAAGAGCCACAGAGCAGAGCTCACTCAGTAAGCTCTGCCTGGGCTCAGGAGCAGCAGCACTTCCTGGGCTCTCTGGCTCCATTTTTTTTGTTGTTGTTACATTTGGAGCAGGGCCGGGCTCTGCCTCCGCACCCTGCCCCCCACTGGAGACCTGCGCTGGCCTCTCTTGGGGCACCGGAGCCCCCGCACCACCAGATGGAGGTAAGTGGGCTGGGGACCCCGGCAACCACTTGCCAGCTTTCTCAGACACGATTTTTTTGGGTGGGACAGAAGGCAGCGGGCCTGCCGAGGCCACGCCCCCCGGCTAGTCACGGCCATGGCAGGTAGAGCGAAAGCCCGAAAGGCCATGCCCCCCCCAGCCACGAGCACAGCGAGCGGAGCATGCGGTCGCCGAGGCCACGCCCCCCCAAGCCGCAGTCATAGCGGGTGGAGCAGTAGCTTGCAAGGCTACGCCCCCCCGCCAGATGCGACAGTAGCGGGTGGGACAGCGGGCGAGCAGGACACGCCCCCCTCACAGGCCACCACTGCCTTCTTGTACCCACCACTCGCTTTTGGCAAGGTCGGCCACTCCCCCTCGGCATCCAGCGGCAGCGGGGACCCCGGCGCGGACCCCTTATTGGATCTACGCGCAGAGGACCCCGACCCTGCCCGGACACTGCCAGGGGAGCGACCAACAACTTGCATTTTTTCACTTGTTGCCTTACGGCAGACTCTGCGCCCTTTCTAGGTCTCTGGACCCCCAAAAGTGATCCAGTCTTAGCGGATCCGCATGTGGGGGGCCCAGAGACCCCAGCTCTCGCCACCGGAGATGCGGCCCCGGCTGTACCGACTCCAGGTGCCGGGCCAGCCCCAGAGGACTGGGCCCGAGCACCACCACCATCAACCATACCGGTACCGACACTCTCCATATCGCTGCCTGAGTCCGAGCTGCCACCACTAGACATGGCACCCAGACCTGGGCAGACTCTCCTCTCCCCGCTCCCTTGCTGCGGACCCACCACAGGGCCCGAGCCGGGGTGGGTAGCGGGTTCCACACAACGGGACAGGGGGGCCCCAGGAAGGGGAGCATAGATGAATTTGTCTATAGTGGTGATCTTGGCTTTTTTTTTTTCTTTTCTTCTCCTTGCCCCATCCTCGCAGATCTCATCCCCAAACAACAGTTCGCCAAACCGTGCTGGGGACTCGATCTGCGGCACTTGTTGCCCTCACTGCTGCTACCACTCCCTCCATCCTCCCCCTCGCTCCCACATTCCTCCGAATTACTGGAGTCCGGTGGGAGGGCCACTTGCTCGGGGGCTATCCCGCTGCATGATACCTGGGGGTTTACACTCACCAGGTCTTCAAGTGGGACTGGCGCAGATGCCTCACAGCCGCCATCTTCCTCCTCCTCCACCTGGCTGGGGCCACCTGACCCCCCAAGAGACCCACCGGTCAGGGCCCTGAAACGGTCGTCGTTCCTTAGTTTCTCCTCGAAGGGGCCGCTTCCCGCCAGGATCTCTGCCCTCTGTTGTTCCAGGGCTGTAATGGACCCCTTCAGCCTCTCCACCGTGGCGGAGACCTCTGCTCTCCTTGAGGCAGGGAGCTTGTTCTTTAAGATCACACGTGCTCCCTTCAACTCCTCCCGGAGTCTCCTCAGCTGTTTGGCGGCCTCCTCGTATTCGCAAAGAAGCACGTGGATGCGGGAGCCATAGGTGGTGACAGGCTCCTCTGCCGCCTGGAGCCCCTGATGTTGGGGGGCTCCACCACCGCACCTCCACTGGCCGCCTCACCTCCTCCTCCGGGAGGAGGAACCGCCACGGTCCCGGCCTCGGGGTCTTGGACCCTGGGGTCTTGCGGCCCCCGAGGGCTTTTTCCTCACCATCCTCCCTGGGACTGGCTAGATGTATGGCCTCCTGCTGGTATGTGAGGCCTCCCACCCCCAGCAGCCTTGCTGGAGGGTGGGAGCCAGGGGCACAGCCCCGAAGCTCGGTCCCAGGGATAAGTGTCTCTCTCTGGGAAGGGCAGGCAGGTAGACCAGGGAAAAAAAAATCCTCCCTTTGCACAGAGCTCTCCCCAGGCAGCTTCAGACAGAGCACATGGCAAGCTCCTCCTCTTCCGGCATGCAACTCTTTTATTATCAAAATATAAGCAAAACATACTGTAATAAATAACAAAACTGTACATAAATAAAACATAGCTAAATAAGTAACCGAAACAAAAGAAATCAGCTTCAAACCAAAAAGTCCACAGTCCTTAGTCCTTCAAAGCTATTGCAGCTCCTTTTCAAAGGACCGCCAGCAGGAACATAACCCTTAAACAAAATTAAAAAACATAAAAGAAACATGCACACACACTGACACACACTCACGCACCCTCAAAAAAAAGGAAAAAGGCCTCACCTGGCCATACATACAACACAACCTATATATACACACTACTATATACACTACAATATTTAAACAATAAGACATGCACAAAAAAAAAAATTTTCCCCCTACCACACCACAGGTCCATGAGTTCACGCCCTTTTCACAGCAAAGTTGACGGGTCCATGAAAGTTTATGCCCCTTTTTTTTTTTTATTAGAAATTTATAACCCTAGGGTCCATGGCAAGTTCCATGCCCTCTCCCCCACACAAAAACCCCCACCAACCTAACTAAACCCCACAAACTATTTACACTTATATACAAAACATAACATTAACAGACCTAACCACAGAAAACACTATATTACTACTTACAACTATAAACACAACATTTATAAAAACATTCTTAAATCATTTAAAAGCATTAACACTATCCATTTTTTTTTTTTTATCACACTGACCACATAACTTGCAAGCCAATGTCAGCGTCTGCAAGCCCATATCCATTTTTCTGAATTTACAAACAAAAAGTAAATGTGCCACACACCAGCCCCCATGGAAAACTGGAGTCCTAAGAGGCCCCATCCCTAACCACCAACACACGCACCCTGTCCCTCACCAACTAAATCTGTCCCTAAAAGAAAAGAAACTGACCCTAACTATCCCTACCTGTCTCTACCTATCCCTACTCTACCTAGCTTATCAAAACTAACTGTCTAGCTATCCCTAAACTGACCCTCCCTGTCCCTATCTGTCCCTACTTTTCTCTCCCTCAACACCCACACCACCTTATCTTACCCTACCAACAATCTCACACAGACCAGCTCTCCCTAGGGCACGTTAAAGGAGAAACCCCTCCAAAGCCAAGAGGCCCTCCTCGCACCCAGCCTCTCGAACTCCAAAGAGGGCACCTTCCCCAGGTCACCCAAGATGTTTCTAACCACCTCATCCTTGGGGAGGACTTTCCGCTGCGTGGAAACTAAACTCCGTGCACTCCAAGTGTGGAACCTAATGACTACACTAACTAGGAATAAAGTGCTCCGTTCTCGGCCACCCAGGGATCTGAATGCCCCATAAGCCCACTCCGGATAAGAAAGGGACGCCAGCCTATGGAAGCACCCACCCTTTTGTAGACCCCTGTATTAAAGGGACACTGAAGGAGGAAGTGTTCCATGCTTTCCAACATGTCGCCACACTCCTCACGGGGACAACCCCGATCATCAGAGCTCCTGCACTTCAGGTTGTCCCTTACATACAGCCTCCCACGGAAGCAGCGCCAGGCCAAGTCCCAAAACTTCAAGGGGATCCGCTTGGAATTTAATAACCCAAGCCCAACCTCCAGATCCCCGCCTGGGCAATCCTGAGCACCAGGGGCTTCTGGAAATGGGTCAACAGAACCCTGTTGTCAAGAAATTTCCTCGACATGGTCCTGATTTCCCACATTCCCAGACCCCACCGGCGGATCACCTTCAGAACCGGGGTAGCATAAGCCGGGAGATGTCCGTGTGGTGTGCGCAGGTCCTTCACCTGCCCTCCTGTCTCCCATTCCTGGAAGAAAGGCCGAAACCAACCCCTGCAGGAGAATACCCACGGAGGAGCCCTCTCTGAATAGAGGTTGGCAACATTGATCTTAAGAAAGGTGTTAATCAGAAACACCACCGGGTTGACCATACCCAACCCACCTAGTCTCCTCGTTTTGTACGTGACTTCTCTCTTAATTAGGTTAAGCCTGTTCCCCATAACAGCTGGAAGAACAGGCTATAGACCCGTGTCCAGAGAGGTTCTGGCAAGACGCAGACACTGCCCAGGTATATTAAAAAGGGAAGCAGAAAGCATTTGGCCAAGTTGACCCTTTCCCTCAGGGTTAAAGACCAACCCTTCCACTGGTCCACCTTTTGGGCGGCGATCTTAACTCTGCCCTCCCAATTTTGCTGGGGGTAGTCCCCGGGGCCAAATTCGACGCCTAGGATTTTGGCGGAGGTCTGGGGCCCTGGAAGGGTGTCCGGGAGATCAAAACTAGGATCTCCCCCTCCCAGCCAGAGACTTTCGCACTTTTCCCGGTTGATCATGGACCCGTACGCCTCCGAGTAGTGCTCGACCTCAGACATGACCCAATCTGCCTCCTCTCTCGAGGACACAAAGAGGGAGACGTCATCAGCGTACGCTACCACCCTCAGAGTGGCCCCTGGCTCCGCCCGGTCCATCCTGACTCCCACCAACAGTCCACGATCTACCCTCCTCAAGAAGGGATCGATTGCAAACACGTATAAAAGTGGGCTCAGAGGACAACCCTGGTGGAACACGGAACTCACCTCAAAATGGTGACCAACCCAACCGTTCAAGAGTGGAAAAGTCTCAGCCCCCTGGTATAAGGTCTCTAACCAATTTACAAACCTCCCAGACAGACCGTACCTCAAAAGGACAGACCAGAGGTACTCGTGATTCACCTGGTCAAAGGCCTTCGCTTAATCTAAGGACAGCAAGTACCCCTTCCAGTGACCCGCCCTGCCCTGCTCCACTGCCTCTTGGACACCGAGCACAGCACTAAAAGTACTGCGGCCTGGAACAGAGCAGTGCTGAGGCTCCGAAAGGAGCCGGGGTGCAAACTTCACCAGCCGATTAAACAGCACCTTTGCCAGAACCTTCCAATCCACATTGAGAAGCGCTATGGGATGCCAATTCTCAATACGGGACGAGTCCTTACCATTTGTTTGGATAATCAGGGCTGACCTCCTCATTGAGCTGGGAAGAGCGCCCGAGGAAAGGCACTTATTAAACACCTCAGTCAAGAGGGGGACCAAGGAGTCCCTAAAGGTCTTGTAAAACTCGGAAGTTAAGTCATCCGGACCTGGCGTTTTTTTGGGCCGAAGCCCATCAATGACCAGTCTCACTTCCTCTTCCCTGATTGCCTCTACCAAAACATCAAGAGAGGGGTCATCTCCTGGCTCAGGAATGGTCTCAGCCAGGAAAGCCGACATCCCGTCTCGATCCAGATCCCTCTTCCCCAAGAGGCATCAGTAAAAGGATCTGACCACCTCCAGGATCCCTGATTTGGATCGGTTCAGGGAACCCGTACTGTCGATCAGTCCTGTCACCATCTTACAATTCACTGACATCTTACAGTTTCTGTAAGGGTCGGGCGAGCGGTATCTCCCGAAATCCCTCTCAAAAACCAAAGACGTGTGTCTATCATACTGACACCTCTTGAGCAAAGACTTCACCCTGGAGATCTCCTCACGGTCACCCCCAGTCGAGACGAGCTGCTCGAGTTTCCTCCTCAAGGCCCGATACAAGCGATGCCTGTTCAGACTCCTGAGGCTCGAGAGCTGACGGAAGAACCCCGCCACCCTCTCTTTGAAGATCTCCCACCATTCAGACTTACTGCTACAGAGATCCAAAAGCGGTACCTGGCTCTGAAGAAATTCCTCACAGGATTGTCTCACTTCCGCTTCTTCCAAGAGGGAGGAATTCAGCTTCCACAGCCCTCTTCCCATCCGGGGTGTCTCTGTAACATTCAGAGAAAAGAAAATTAAACAGTGATTGGAGAATTCCACCTCAGCGGCGGACACTGCAGAAAAGATGGCATCCTCCTTCAAAAAAAACCTATCTATCCTAGACCTACAGCTACCTCTATGAAAGGTGAAACCCCCGTGACCTGGTGTGTGCCGGATGTGGACATCCACCAGGCGAGCTTCGCTAGCTATACTATTTAATGCTGTACTATCATAAGCCAGGTGGCCTCCGGGGCCCCCCCTATCACGGGATCTCATAATGGTGTTAAAATCCCCACCGAAGACCACCTGCCGGCTCGTAAAAAGAAAGGGCTTGATCTTCATGAAGAGACATTTGCGGTCCCACCTGGATTGTGGACCATAGATGTTTATGAGCCGAAGCTCCTGTCCCCTCATGAAAACGTCTAAGACCAGGCACCTCCCCATTTCTATCTCAATAACCCGTCGGCATTCCACCTCCGCGGTCTTAAAAAGGACCGCCACCCAGCTATACAGCTCGGCCTCAAGAGACCAGTATGAGGGCCCACACCTCCACTCCCTCTTGGCTTTATGGATGACCCCCATGTCTGTTAGTCTGGTCTCTTGCAAAAACAAAATTTCAGCCTCAAATCGGGTGAAAAAAATCAAAGGCCGCAAATCTGGCCGCATCTGACTTAATACTGGCGACATTAATGGACGCCAGAGTCAACGGGGTGAGTTCCGCCCTCATGGGTGATTGGGTTAGATGGCCTTCTTCTTCCCCACCCCGTCTTCCCCATCTTTCCCCTCCAAAGAGGTGTCTGATCCCTTCCGTTTTAGGGAAGACGAGGTATCCATCCCCATGGTCTCCTTGCCTCCGGGCTCCAGGTCTGTCCCTCCCCAGAGGAAACGGCGTCCCCTGGGTGACGGACTCTGCCATCCCCTGAAGGCCCCCCAGATGCCGCCCCCGGATTCTCGCCCCCGACCTCCGTCTCAGCAGGGTCATCGAGGGCTTGGTACCGGTTGGAGAGGGCGATCAGAGGGGAGCCGGTGAGCCCTTCAGTTGGCATACTTACGGTCGGGGGAGGAGGTTTGGAAGGCTTGACCACCTTCTTCTTCCTCCTTCCAGTACACTTTTTATCACCCCTCTCTACTGTAGGCTGATCCGTGACCTCCTCATCCACACTTTCATATTGGGAGGAGTTGTCGGAGTCAGTCAGGTTTTCCTCCCTCACCATCCTCCTGATCTCCTCGCATACCTCTTCCTCCCCGGGGTCTCAGAGACACCGGCCACTGGCCTAGAGGGGGGCAGGTATCACCCCAGTTGCCTGAGGCTCTCCCCGCCCCTCACCCCTGTGGCGCTTTTCCTGTCTCCTCTGGTAAGAGGGACCTCTATTGGCCTTGTCCTTCCTCACTGGCCCCTTAGCCCCTCTCCCGCCACCACCATCTGCCACAGCAGAGGTCGCGCCGCCAGGGGTTGCCCCCTCACGGTCTCCCCCACCGGGCCTGAAGCAGCATTGGTAAAGGAGCGAGGGCAGCGGCTATATGGGTGACCTAGGTCACCACACAGGTGGCACCGAATGTCCTTGCAAGATGCGGCGAGATGACCTACCCCACCACACAAGGCACATTTCTGCACCTTGCAGCTTGCGCTGAAGTGGCGGGGATCACCGCACTTGTGGCAGACCTTCGGCTGCCCCTGGTAGAAGACCAGGATCCTGTCCCTCCCTAGGAACGCCGAGGAAGGGATGTGGGTGACGGTACCCCCTGAGACCTTCAACTTCATCATGAAGGTCCAGCCCCCCGACCAGATACCGAACTTGTACCGATTTTTTTGGGGGACGTCCGTGACTTCCCCATAACGGGAAAGCCACGTCATGATGTCAACGCCGGAGAGTGACTCGTTACAAGTCACCACGGTCACTCTCTTAACGGCATTTTGGCGAGACAACGCCTGTACTGCGAAGTCTCGCCATCCGGGCTCCCCCTTCACCAGCTCGTAATTCGACTAGAAGAGCTCTAGCTCCTCCGGACAGACGAAACTGATGTCGAAGAATAGGGTGGCCGAGGGATGGATCAGGGCAAAGATGTCTGTAGCCCTGAAGCCCATCTTCAGGAGGAGCTCCACCACCCTACTCCTGGGTGGGCAAGCTTCACCGCCCCTCCAACGAAGACGGACCACATTCCTCCTGGCCGGCCCTTGCCCGGCTGTCGGGAGGGACCAAATGGTTTCCCCCTCCCTTCTATCTTGGAAGGCGGCCAGGCCATGTCTCTCCAACCAGAAAGACAGGTCCACCTCTCTTCTCTCTACATTGACCGACCGCTCTCCTTTTTTAAGGGCCTCCAGAAAACGGCGGTGCAAAATGCCGTCCCCAGAGTCCAGAGGCAAGGAGACCCCCCGAGGACCTCCCGGAGCCCCAGCCGTGACCCCGCAAAAGTACGGGGTCTCACGGCTGGGGGTCCAGATGGGCCAGCCCCTCCCTCACCGCCCGTGCTTCCACTTACACCAACACTCACTCCCTCCACATTCACTCCACATCCACTCCCACATCCACGTCACTCATGTCACTCACCTCACTCATAACATTCACCTCAGCCAATTCATCAAAAATGTCAATGTTATTTTTTTTGCACAATCTTTTTTTACCTGCTGGGGGCCCTGGCTGATCAGTGATCTGCCCCGCATTGTTTTTTCCCAGGAGTGCTGCCGCCCCTTTAAGAGCCACAGAGCAGAGCCCACTCAGTAAGCTCTGCCTTGGCTCAGGAGCAGCAGCACTTCCTGGGCTCTCTGGCTCCATTTTTTTTGTTTTGTTGTTACATTTGGGGCAGGGCCGGGCTTTGCCTCTGCACCCTGCCCCCCACTGGAGACCTGCGCTGGCCTCTCTTGGGGCACCGGAGCCCCTGCACCACCAGATGGAGGTAAGTGGGCTGCGAACCCCGGCAACCCCTTGCCAGCTTTCTCGGACACGATTTTTTGGGTCGGACAGAACGCAGCGGGCCTGCCGAGGCCACGCCCTCCGCTGGTCACGGTGTTAAAAATGCTTAATTTCGTATATTTTTTTCAGGACTTGTTACCAGATGCGATACTGTAAAGAAAATGGCACAATGTTTCTTATTAAAAAAATGTAGTGGTTTATTGGTCTGTCCACCAGAAAACATCATTGCAGGAAAACATAAAATGAGTGAAATAGTTATGAAGAGATTGTCCATTTGTCCATAGAAAAACTTGTACACTTCTTTCCTTGATGTCCTGAATGGTAAAAGACATCTGGCTCTGTCAGCCGAGTCTGAGGAAGCAACACGTGGTTACATAGCAGCTGTCCATTCACCTTTGTGTTCTTGTAAAATGTCCCACGTGTAGTCATTATATATACGTCCCTTAGATCATGTGGTCTCTATATATGGGGATGACACTTTACCATACAGAAATAGCATCTGTAATGTCAGCTGAAAGTCAATGTACGCGGTACAGGATTGAGTGTAAAGAATAAATCCATAACCAATAATTAATATTTAACAATTCCCCCTTTTGAGGGTGACAGACATTATTTGGAACCCTCAAAGTAGAGAAGTTCATCTTTAGGATAATAAGATCTTCTTTCTTCTTTTCTTCTTCTTTGGCAAAAATAATTTAATTTCCATAATAATAATAATAATATCAGATTATTGTTATACACACTCAATAACATAACTATGTGAATTCATGTTATGGTAAGCCGTGACCAATATTCATATAAAATATGTCTTATACTTTCCTAAACCTAAATCGAAGCATCTCCGGTCCAGTCATCATCATCTGATGTCATCTGGTCTTCATCTTGACGTCTTCTTCTTGGTTCTTTTAAAACACAGTCTTTATACGATAATTCCTTTGAAATAACATGTAGATATTGTGGAGGCCGTGTGTCATGTGTCAATCAAAGTCCATAAATTCAAATGTTGATAAGAAAACTGTCATGGGTGCATCGCCACGAAGATCGTCGCGATTGCACATTCTGACTTCTCACAGCTGAGCTGCTGTTTCTTTGTGTTTGGTAATGAGAGAGTTAATTTTACCTAGCTCTTTGCTAAGACTAGGTCCAGCCTCGCCCGGCTGCTTTGGATTATGTTCTAATTAGTTTCCTTTATATTCCTGCCAGCCTGGGTGTTGGATGCCGGTGAAAGCATTCATATAGTTTAGCAGACTGGATCGGTTCTGGGAATACTTAAGCTAAGAGCTCCTTAGTTGTTTTTACTCTTACAGCTTATAGTTTATCTCTGAGACCTTAGGTGTTCCTACTGTGTGTGAGTGTTGTATGTAAGACTTTATTTACTTTATTTCTTGTCTTTCTTGTATGTCTTTCTGTTCATTAACCGCTACCTGTTCATTCCCTTTGGTGGTATTCAGGGTCCTTCTTAGGACTAGAATACAGTTGGCAGGGATTGATAGGAGACAGGGTTTACGCTGGTGGCCTGGACCTCTGTACCTTTAACAGTACCTCCAGGTTGAGGGATTAGTTAGGACCCCAGTTTAGGGTCAGCTTAGACCCCGGTCACCCTCTAGCCGGAGACAGCGTATAACGGATTCCGTTTTGACCCACTGGACTTTCTGTCAGGTAAATCTATGTTATCATATAGCTATGCGCATGTTATATAGTATGTTGCCCTTTTGATATAGATTATTGTCATCACATATATATATCTGCTATACAGCGTGACATTTTCACCGGCCATACTAAAGATTCTCCCCAGCTATCATGGATCCAGTAGCCCAGCTGGCCCGGCAGTTGCAGGGATTGTCCATGGAGTTGGCAGACATTAAGTCCAAGGTTTTGTCTCCCCCGGAGCAAACCAGATCTGAACCTAAGGTTGCTCTCCCGGACAGGTTCACTGGTGGGCGGGACAAATTTTTTACTTTCCGGGAGGCATGTAAATTGTACTTTCGGCTGCGGCCTCGGTCATCTGGGAGTGAAGAGCAGAGGGTGGGAATTGTTATCTCGCTCTTACAAGGGGATCCTCAATCTTGGGCGTTCTCTATTCCTCCAGGCTCCCCAGATCTCCAGTCAGTGGATCGATTTTTTACTGCCCTGGGTCTGGTATATGATGATCCGGATCGAGTCTCCCTTGCTGAAACAAGGTTGCGTAAAATACGGCAAGGAAATCGTCCAGCGGAGGAATATTCTTCTGAGTTCCGTAGATGGGCAACAGATACTCAGTGGAATGACCCAGCTCTTAGGAGCCAGTTTTGTCAAGGGTTGTCTGACAAATTAAAAGATGTGTTGGCTCAGTATGATTCTCCTCCATCACTGGAGGCTGCTATGGCCCTCGCTATTCGCATTGATAGACGTCTTCGGGGAAGACGCGAGGTAACTCCGCCCCCCGTGATGACTCCACCTACTACTAAAGTCCCTTATACTGAGGTTCCCCTGGTCTGTTCTGAGGAACCCATGCAGTTGGGAGGGACATCATTTTGTAGGAGGGAATCAGCGGTGCGCCGCAAGACTAGAAGGTGTTTCTTTTGCGGGAGAGAGGGACATTTTGTTGGGGGGTGTCCATCCCGGACCTCTTTGAACCAAGGAGTTAACCTGGGAGTGTGTATTTCGTCCCCAAATCCCTCTCAGTTTCTCGTGCCTGCGGAGGTGGTGATTGGTACTAGAACTGAGAGGATTTCTGTTTTTCTTGATAGTGGGTCCGGGGCTAATCTGGTGGACGCTCGGTTTGCCAGGTGCATGGTATGCAACTGAGTGTATTGGCCAAACCGGTCCCTATACTCTCTATTGATTCTAGACCTCTTGGTCAAGGTAGCTTGGTACAAGCTGTTCATAACATAGATCTTCGAGTAGGGGCAATTCATAAAGAGCAATTGTCTTGTTATGTGTTGGAGGGTCTACCTACTCCTATTGTGTTGGGACTTCCTTGGTTGGCTAAACATAACCCAGTGATTGATTGGCAATCCAGAAAGATAAGCCAGTGGGGTGAATTTTGCAGGAATAACTGCATGAGCACGGTCATCGGTGCGGTTGTGCCTAGGACTTTGCTCCTTTTCTGGAGGACTTTGGGGAGATGTTCTCAGAGGAGGGGTGTAAAGAGTTACCTCCTCATCGCGCATATGACTGCTCAATAAAGTTGCTTCCTGATGCCTTATCTCGTACTTTCCCAGGGGCCGGGAAGACGGATGATCCGGTTCCTATTCCTCAGGAGGGAGTTGTAGTGTCAGCTGTATGCTCTGAGCTTGAGGGGGAGGTATTGGGGCTCAGGGGGACGCCCCTGTGGGACTTCCAGGGAGACTGATAGTTCCAGATCGCTTAAGACTGAAGGTTACGGGGAACCGTTACAAACGGATGGCTGATAGGAGGAGAGTTTCTGGTCTAGATCTGAAGGTGAACGATCTGGTTTGGTTGTCTACCAGGAATATAAAACTTAAAGTTTCCTCCTGGAGGTTGGGTCCCAGATTCATCGGGCCGTACAGGATCAGTTTCCATAATTAATCCTGTGGCATTTCGTCTGGACCTCCTCCTACGTTTAAAATTCATAATGTGTTTCACAAGTCATTACTTAAAAAGTATGTGGCACCAGTCATACCGTCACCTCTACCTCCTCCTTCAGTGGTAGTCAATGATAACGTGGAAGTTCATTGGAGGGGGTATGGTCCTGAGGAGAGGACGTGGGTCCCTGCGTCTGATGATAACGCAGATCGATTGGTTCGGACCTTTCACACAATTTACCCGGACAGACCTGGTCATGAGGGTCCGGAGGCCCCTCGTAGAAGGGGGGGTACTGTCATGGGTGCATCGCCACGAAGATCGTCGCGATTGCACATTCTGACTTCTCACAGCTGAGCTGCTGTTTCTTTGTGTTTGGTAATGAGAGAGTTAATTTTACCTAGCTCTTTGCTAAGACTAGGTCCAGCCTCGCCCGGCTGCTTTGGATTATGTTCTAATTAGTTTCCTTTATATTCCTGCCAGTCTGGGTGTTGGATGCCGGTGAAAGCATTCATATAGTTTAGCAGACTGGATCGGTTCTGGGAATACTTAAGCTAAGAGCTCCTTAGTTGTTTTTACTCTTACAGCTTATAGTTTATCTCTGAGACCTTAGGTGTTCCTACTGTGTGTGAGTGTTGTATGTAAGACTTTATTTACTTTATTTCTTGTCTTTCTTGTATGTCTTTCTGTTCATTAACCGCTACCTGTTCATTCCCTTTGGTGGTATTCAGGGTCCTTCTTAGGACTAGAATACAGTTGGCAGGGATTGATAGGAGACAGGGTTTACGCTGGTGGCCTGGACCTCTGTACCTTTAACAGTACCTCCAGGTTGAGGGATTAGTTAGGACCCCAGTTTAGGGTCAGCTTAGACCCCGGTCACCCTCTAGCCGGAGACAGCGTATAACGGATTCCGTTTTGACCCACTGGACTTTCTGTCAGGTAAATCTATGTTATCATATAGCTATGCGCATGTTATATAGTATGTTGCCCTTTTGATATAGATTATTGTCATCACATATATATATCTGCTATACAGCGTGACAAAAACAAAGTCCATTGATGAAATGAAGCTTTAAAATCTGAGCAGTGTCACCTTTAAAGACCTGGACTTACATTGGCTCGCCTTGGATATTTCTGGAATCCTCCATGCCATCCTCAATGGTCTTGGAACAGGTGTGACATCTTTGGTCAGCAAAGCAAGGGTTAAAATGAGTCTTCCTTGCTAAACATAGCATCATAACCAGTCCTTAGTCCTAATGCACAGGACACATGTCAGGGTTGTAGCTTCCTGACAATTACTGTATATACTCGTGTATAAGCCGACCCGTGTATAAGCCGACCCCCCTAATTTTGCCACAAAAAACTGGGAAAACTTATTGACTCGTGTATAAGCCGGGTGTATAAACTGCCCTCCTGCTCTGTGCTGCCCCCTTCCTGCTCCTTGCTCCCCCATCCAGCTCTGTGCTCCATTCTCCTCTGTACTCCCCCCTCCTGCTCCTTCCTCCGCTGTGCTCCCCCATTCCTTCTCCGTCCTCCTGTGCCCCCCGTCCTGCTCCGTGCTCCTCTGTGCCCTCCATCCTCTCCCCCCGTCCTGCTCCATGCTCCTCTGTGCCCTCCATCCTGCCCCCGTCCTGGTCCGTGCTCATTGTCCTCCTCCATGCTTCCCCCGTCCTCCGTTCTCCCCCCCGTCCTGCTCCATGCTTCCCCCGTCCTCCGTTCTCCCCCCCGTCCTCCTCCATGCTTCCCCCGTCCTCCGTTCTCCCCCCGTCCTCCTCCATGCTTCCCCCGTCCACCGTTCTCCCCCCGTCCTGTTCCATGCTTCCCCCGTCCTCCGTTCTCCCTCCCATCCTCCATGCTTCCCCTGTCCACCGTTCTCCCCCCCCCATCCTGCTCTGTGCTCCTTGTCCTCTCCTCCATCATACTCACCCCTCCCCGTGCCATCGCTGAACGTCCCTGCAATCCTGCGTTCTCCCCGGCTTCCTGCAGCTCTCCAGCGCTGAGCGGTGACGTAATACCGCTCATTAAGGCCATGAATATGGACGCCACGCCTATGGGAGTGGCGTCGCGTCCATATTACATGACCTTAATGAGTGGGTATTACGTCACCGCTCAGCGCTGGAGAGCTGCAGGAAGCCGGGGAGAACGCAGGATTGCAGGGACGTTCAGCGATGGCACGGGGAGGGGTGAGTATGATGTCCCAGCCACCGGCTCCTGCCGCGGCATTCCCTCCCCGCTGGTTTCTGCCCTATGACTCGTGTATAAGCCGAGGGGGCATTTTCAGCACGAAAAAAGGTGCTGAAAATCTCGGCTTATACACGACTATATACGGTACCTTATTGTTCACCAGCTTTCATTGAAGCTTCATAGGTGATAGGAAACCACTGGAACGTGATAAAAATGTGATAACACAGTTCATATTAGCATCATAGGATCATCGTCCTCTGCCATTGTGGTTGTCAGGTTAGATACTGCAATCGTGGCTGTCAGTGGTGAATACTGCAGTTGTGGTTGTCAGTGATGAAATGAATTATAATTGACACAGTCTATTATTACTCAGAAATCATATAGCCTTTTTACCTTCTGGGACTTCGGCTTTTTCTTCTTGCAACTTTTCAAAATTACTTGAATTTAGAAATATGAAAAGTCTTTATTAACATAAATTCGATATCTTGCTTGAAGTCTTCATTCCCTATTCTATACCAAATCTGGTAATTTTCCTACCGTAACTATAATATCACAGCGTACCATAGCAATCAGTAATATCCATATAATTATTATCAGAATAGTAATATGGAATTCATGTTTGTGTAGTAAAACAATAATAAATGATAATGCATTATTAACCACATTCTTCATGAGATAGAACATTTTTATGTCATAGGTGTAATTACCTTTCCAACCCATAGGAGTCAGTGTATTTTTTTATGTAACAAGTGTTTCCATCTTTATTACTAAAACTTTATTAATGGAATATATTTATTAGACCAATAATAGGTAAGAATGTATAGCCATGAACCAAAATGTGAATATGAGTGAATGAATGAATGAAAGAATTATTGTATTTACTCAGAATTAAAACATTTTCTTTAATGAACAGATATCTTCACTATATTTAATGAAGCAATATTCTTATACTAGACATTACTTTATTAAATATTGATATTTTTTTTATCTTGATTGAGAAAAAAAATAAAAATTAAGAATCAAAAATAGAGATAAAGGAAGAATAAAAATTAAAAATTAAAAATAAGAATAAAAACAAAAATAAGAATAAAAATAAAAATAAGGCCTTTATATGTTTATGACAAATGCTAAGTAGTTATGTTCTCAGTAACACATAACCTTAATATTTCCATTAACTGGATGATATCATATTTGTCATAACCTTGTGTTACCAAAATATTCAAAACATATAGAGTGCTTTCAGTGGGAGAAGCAAAATAGGAATCTTGTGGGTATGATACCTTTTAATGGCTAACAAAATGATGTTAGAGGGCAAGTTTTCGAGACTGCTTACGTCTCTTCATCAGGCTGGTATAACAAAATATTTGAAGAAACAATTATATACAGTGAAAAGCACAGGGATGGTGTGATGCATGGACATTTAAATAAACAAACACTGAAATAAACAAACACTGAGCTTAACCCCTTAATGACCAAGCCATTTTGTAGGTTAAAGACCAGGCCAATTTTTACAATTCTGACCACTGTCTCTTTATGAGGTTATAACTCTGGAACGCTTCTACGGATCTTGGCGATTCTGAGATTGTTTTCTCGTGACATATTGTACTTCATGATAGTGGTAAAATTTCTTCAATATAACTTGCGTTTTTTTTATGAAAAAAATGGAAATATGGCAAAAATTTTGAAAATTTTGCAATTTTCAAACTTTTAATTTTTATGCCATTAAATCAGAGAGATATGTCACAAAAATTAGTTAATAAATAACATTTCCCACATGTCTACTTTACATCAGCACAATTTTGGAACCAACATTTTTTTTTGTTACGAAGTTATAAGTGTTAAAAGTTGACCAGCAATTTCTCATTTTTCCAACAAAATTTACAAAACCATTTTTTTAGGGACCACCTCACATTTGAAGTGAATTTGAGGGGTCAATATGACAGAAAATACCCAAAAGTGACACCAT
>JARQOD010007598.1:0-38687 GCA_033576555.1 Oophaga sylvatica | reverse complement strand
AATCTCCACAGAGGATAAGCATTCTTCTGCATGTGAATCTGGAGCTGTCTGTTGTGAATAGGCTGGAAATGAGTTCTGAGCAGAAGCTCCCTCTGGTGGTTACAAACGGTACTGGACTGTCCAGTGAAGATTGTGGGGATTGGGAATCAGGTGTTACTGACTGGTCTTATATAAGGGAGTCGCCTTCCCATCAGGGTTGCCGGTGATCAGTTGTTCTGGTCTCAATCCTTGATTCCTGTTTCCTTGGTAGCCTGCTGTGTCGTGTCTGAATCTCCTGCTAACAGATAAGACATTTTGTTCTTTTTGTTTTTGTGCTTGATTTTTGCATTTTGTCCTGCACTTCTGTGGGGGCCTTCTGGGTCCCCTCGGGGGCTTTTGCCCTCTCAGTTCAGTTCAGCCACTGATGTTTGTACATTTGCTTTTTCCAGTTTTTTCAGTGGCTGCTGTTTTGTTTTTGGTTACACCAGAGAACTAATTTAGGTGGTAGAGGTCGTGTGATCTCAGGTGTTTTTGAAATTAGTAGAGTTGTTGCTTTTCAGGGTTTTTTGAGATTGCAGTAAGTGCCCTTCCTATCCTTTTCTATTTAGTAAGTTTGGGCCCCAACGTTTGCTCATACTATTTTCTGTCTGTGTCAGTATTTCTTCTTGTCTAACCGCCATTACATGTTTGGGGGCTTTCTATGTTCTTTGGGGATCTGCTCCGGGGCAGATAGCTTTCCTCTTTCTATCTTTAGGTGTAGTTAGATTCTCAGGCTGTGACGAGGCGTCTAGGACCAACGTAGGAACGCTCCACGGCTGCCTCTAGTTGTGGTGGTTAGTTAGGGTACTGCAATCTCATAGTTTCCAACTGCTCTGGTGTATTTCCTTTTTTGCCTGCTCTCCTCAGCTACCAAATCATAACAGTATCACCGGCCCAAACTAAAAATTATATTGTACTCACAGAAGGGAAAAATATTGTGGAAAGAAAAAAGTTGTCAGAGTTGTCAGAGATTTTTTTTTTTTTTTCCTGTTTGTTGCATTTTTTTTTTTTTTCCCTCTGTATCTCTGGGTGCTGAGGAGGTTTTTTTTTTTTCTCTCAATGGAGTTTGCACAGTTGTCTGGCCGTGTGGATCAGCTTGCCACTGAGGTTCGGAGTATTGCTACTTATCTTGCTGGGTTGCCTGTTGTGGAACCTAGGATCCCCATGCCAGATTTGTTTTTGGGGGATCGAGCTAAGTTTCTGAATTTCAAAAATAACTGTAAATTGTTTTTTGCCTTAAAATCTAAGTCCTCAGGGAACGCAGCGCAGCAGGTTCAAATTGTCATCTCTCTCCTGCGTGGCGACCCTCAGGATTGGGCTTTTTCCCTGACACCTGGGGATCCTGTTTTGAGTGATGTTGATGCGTTTTTTCAGGCTTTGGGGTTATTGTACGATGAGCCTAATGTCACTGATCAAGCTGAAAAAACTTTGTTGGCATTAAGTCAGGGGCTTGAGGACGCTGAGTTATACTGTCAGAGATTCCGTAAGTGGGCAGTCCTGACCAAATGGAATGACTACGCTTTGGCAGCTCTTTTTCGGAAGGGACTGTCAGATAATATAAAGGATGTTATGGTGGGATTCCCTGTTCCCTCTGGTCTCAATGATTCTATGTCATTAGCGATTCAAATTGACAGACGTTTGCGTGAGCGGAAAGGTATGCGTGGAATAATGTTGCCTTGTGAACCTGCTTCTGAATCCATGCAGTGTGATAGAGTGGTTTCTGGGGCACAGCGTCATGAATTTCGAAAGCGCAATGGGTTATGTTTCTACTGTGGTGATGCCTCTCATGCTATTTCAGTCTGCCCTAAGCGGGGAAGACGTTTTGCACGCTCAGTTGTCTTGGGTAGTGTTCAGACTAAGTTTTTATTAACTGTTACCCTGATATGCTCTCTGTCCTCATTTTCTGCTCAGGCTTTTGTTGATTCTGGAGCAGCTATTAACCTGATGGATTTTGATTTTGCTAAACGTTGTGGGTTTCCCTTGATACCCCTACGGAAGTCTATTCCCCTACTGGGGATCGATTCTACCCCTTTGGCTGAGAATAAACCTCAGTTCTCTACTCAGGTGATAATGAGGGTAGAACCTGATCATCAGGAGAGTTGCAAATTTTTGGTTCTGTATAATCTGCATGACATTATCGTACTGGGTTTCCCTTGGTTACAGTCTCATAATCCTGTTTTGGATTGGAAATCTGTGTCTGTTACCAGTTGGGGCTGCCAATGTGTTAATACAAACACTCCTGTTTTTTCTGCCTCCCCCCAGGCTCAGGATATTCCTGACTTTTTGATTGATTTTTCTGATGTGTTTAGCGAAAGTAAATCTGCATCCTTACCTCCCCATAGGAGCTATGACTGCGCTATTGAATTAGTGCCTGGTAGTAAATTCCCTAAAGGTCGCCTTTTTAACTTGTCTGTACCTGAACATGACGCTATGCGGTCTTATATCAAGGAGTCATTGGAGAAGGGTCATATCAGACCATCCTCTTCACCCTTGGGTGCCGGTTTTTTCTTTGTGGCCAAAAAGGATGGTTCATTAAGGCCGTGTATTGATTATCGTCTCTTGAACAATATTACTGTGAAATATCAATATCCGTTACCCTTGATCTCTGATCTGTTTTCCAGGGTGAAAAACGCTACTTGGTTTACCAAGCTTGACCTCAGGGGGGCATATAACCTTATTCGCATTAAGCACGGGGATGAATGGAAGATGGCATTTAATACCCCTGAAGGGCATTTTGAGTACCTTGTGATGCCCTTTGGGCTCACAAATGCTCCTTCTGTCTTCCAGTCCTTCATGAATGACATTTTCAGGGATTTTGTGGATAAATTTCTGATTGTTTATTTGGATGATATCTTGATTTTTTCCAATGACTGGGACTCTCATGTAAAACATGTTCGGACTGTGTTCCAGATTTTGAGAGAGAATGCTCTGTATGTGAAGGGATCAAAGTGTCTTTTTGGCGTTCAGAGGATCTCATTTCTGGGATTCATTTTGTCCCCATCTGTTATTGAAATGGACCCGGTCAAAGTTCAGGCCATCTGTGATTGGGTCCAACCTACTTCATTAAAGGCTCTTCAAAGATTCTTGGGTTTTGCCAATTTTTATCGTAAATTTATTGGTAATTTCTCTGTTATTGTTAAACCATTAACTGATTTGACCAAGAAGGGTTCTGATGTGGTGAATTGGCCTCCTGAGGCAGTCTCTGCATTTCAGGAACTTAAGCAGAGATTCACTTCTGCTCCTGTTCTACGGCAGCCTGATGTTTCTCTACCATTTCAGATGGAGGTGGATGCCTCTGAAATTGGGGCAGGTGCCGTTTTGTCCCAAAGAGATCCAGAGACCTCTAAGAGTAACCCTTGTGCCTTTTTCTCTCGAAAATTTTCTCCCACTGAACGTAATTATGACGTGGGTAATCGGGAGTTATTGGCCATGAAGTGGGCTTTTGAAGAGTGGAGACATTGGCTGGAGGGAGCCAAACATCAGGTGGTGGTCCTTACGGACCATAAGAATCTAGTTTATCTGGAATCTGCCAAGCGACTTAATCCTAGACAGGCCAGGTGGGCCTTGTTTTTCACACGTTTTAATTTTGTGGTTTCATTTCTTCCTGGCACTAAAAATGTTAAGGCGGATGCCCTCTCGAGGAGTTTCCTGGCGGACTCTCCTGAGTTATCTGATCCTTCTGTTATTTTGAAAGAGGGTGTAGTTCTTTCCGCCATCTCGCCCAATTTGAGACTGGCTCTGGAGGGGTGTCAGGAGGATAAGCCCGAGCGCTGCCCTGTTGGGAAATTGCTTGTCCCGGACCAGTGGAAAAAGAGTGTAATGTCTGAGATTCATTGTTCCGCGTTGGCCGGTCATCCCGGAATTTTTGGTACCAGAGACTTGGTTAGTCGGTCCTTTTGGTGGTCTACCTTGTCCCGTGATGTCAGGGAGTTTGTGCAGTCCTGCGGGACTTGCTCTAGCTCCAAGCCTTGCTCTCGTTCTAGTGGTTTGTTGATGCCATTGCCTGTGCCCAAGAGACCATGGACCCATATCTCTATGGATTTCATTTCCGACCTCCCTGTTTCTCAGAGAATGACCGTCATCTGGGTGATTTGCGATAGGTTTTCCAAGATGATACATCTTGTGCCATTACCTAAGTTGCCTTCTTCCTCTGAATTGGTGCCTTTGTTCCTTCAGCACGTGGTTCGTTTACACGGCATTCCTGAGAACATTGTGTCTGACAGAGGAGTCCAGTTTGTTTCCAGATTTTGGAGGACCTTTTGTTCTAAAATTGGTGTTCAATTGTCTTTCTCCTCGGCGTTTCATCCTCAGACCAATGGTCAAACTGAGAGAACAAACCAGACATTGGAGACTTATCTAAGATGCTTTGTGTCTGCTGATCAGGATGACTGGGTCTCTTTTTTGCCTTTGGCTGAGTTTGCTCTTAATATAGGGCTAGCTATGCCACTTTGATGTCTCCATTTTTCTGTAATTCTGGGTTTCACCCTCGATTTTCTTCAGGACAGACGGAGGCTTCTGTCTGTCCAGGTGTTGACTCTGTTGTGGAGCGTATGCAACAGATTTGGGACCAGGTAGTGGAGAGATTGTCCCTCTCTCAGGAGAGGGCCCAGCGGTTTACTAACTGGCATAGGACTGATGGTCCTCGGTTTAAAGTGGGGGATTTGGTCTGGTTGTCCTCAAGAAATATTCCTATGAGAGTGGCATCTCCTAAATTTAAGCCTAGGTTCATTGGACCTTATAAGATCATGGAGATTCTTAATCCTGTTTCTTTTCGTTTACTTCTTCCAGGGACATTTAAGATCCATAACGTGTTCCACAAGTCCTTGTTGAAGAGGTTTGTTGAGCCAGTGGTTCCTACTACTGTGCCTCCTGACCCTGTTTTGGTTGAGTGCAATCTGGAGTATGTGGTTGAGAAAATATTGAATTCTCGTTTTTCTAGACGGAAACTCCAGTATTTGGTTAAATGGAGAGGTTATGGTCAGGAAGACAATTCTTGGGTGTTTGCTTCGGACATCCATGCTAGGAGACTCATCCGTGCGTATCATAGAACTCATCCTGACCGACCTGGTTGCTCAAATGAGGGTTCGGTGACCCCTCCTCAAGGGGGGGTACTGTTGTGAATAGGCTGGAAATGAGTTCTGAGCAGAAGCTCCCTCTGGTGGTTACAAACGGTACTGGACTGTCCAGTGAAGATTGTGAGGATTGGGAATCAGGTGTTACTGACTGGTCTTATATAAGGGAGTCGCCTTCCCATCAGGGTTGCCGGTGATCAATTGTTCTGGTCTCAATCCTTGATTCCTGTTTCCTTGGTAGCCTGCTGTGTCGTGTCTGAATCTCCTGCTAACAGATAAGACATTTTGTTCTTTTTGTTTTTGTGCTTGATTTTTGCATTTTGTCCTGCACTTCTGTGGGGGCCTTCTGGGTCCCCTCGGGGGGCTTTTGCCCTCTCAGTTCAGTTCAGCCACTGATGTTTGTACATTTGCTTTTTCCAGTTTTTTCAGTGGCTGCTGTTTTGTTTTTGGTTACACCAGAGAACTAATTTAGGTGGTAGAGGTCGTGTGATCTCAGGTGTTTTTGAAATTAGTAGAGTTGGTGCTTTTCAGGGTTTTTTGAGATTGCAGTAAGTGCCCTTCCTATCCTTTTCTATTTAGTAAGTTTGGGCCCCAACGTTTGCTCATACTATTTTCTGTCTGTGTCAGTATTTCTTCTTGTCTAACCGCCATTACATGTTTGGGGGCTTTCTATGTTCTTTGGGGATCTGCTCCGGGGCAGATAGCTTTCCTCTTTCTATCTTTAAGTGTAGTTAGATTCTCAGGCTGTTACGAGGCGTCTAGGACCAACGTAGGAACGCTCCACGGCTGCCTCTAGTTGTGGTGGTTAGTCAGGGTACTGCAATCTCATAGTTTCCAACTGCTCTGGTGTATTTCCTTTTTTGCCTGCTCTCCTCAGCTACCAAATCATAACAGCTGTCACCTCAGGAGCTGGGTCTCTACTGGAAAAACAGTGAATCGTTTGCCCACTAACTAAAGGAGGCAGTTCTTTACTGTAAGAGCAGTGAACCTGTAGAGTAGGAACTCAGGATCTGGTTCTCTATGGAAAAAGCAGTCGTTATTAGAATCTGGTAATTAGGTAATTGCCTACAAAAAGCCTCATAAGACTTAAATTAGTTAGAACAAAGTATAACGAATGATCCATGCAAATATACGGACTGGTCTATAAAGTGTTGTTCTGTCTGACCACCCGCAGACCGGGTTCACTGAGCCATCAAAGGTAATTTTTAGTGATGAGCGAGCATGCTCGCCACTACTCGATGCTCGCCCGAGCATCTTACTGCTTGAGATGCTCGGAGCTCGCCGAGTATTTCCAGGGTTGCTCCGCGGGAGCTCGGGTCCCCGCCCTGAATGTTTGGTGCGCTTTAGAGAGCCAATGAAAATACAGGGATTGTCTGCCACACACTGTAATGCCGCAGCCATGTTGGTTGTGACATTACAGTGATTGGCTGGCCGCAGAACGTCATCGGGTCTATATCAGACCTGGCGCCGCCATGCTCGTCACAGTCTGCTCCGGAATCAGGCAGTGTAGGGAGAGTTGTGAAAACATACCATGGACCAGAAACAAATGAAAACAACATTCTTATAGAAACGAGATGCTCTCCTAAACAATATATGATGCCATGAGAAACAATTGGGAGCTTAAATCCCTAAAATAATTCTGGATAACTAGTGTAGGTAAGAAATATATAAACAAGTCCAGAAATAAAGTAGAAAAAATACACTTTATTTCATAATATAGTTAGTTAGGGACACATTATACAGACCATACACATAATAAGTTATTTAAAGAACCAGTGAAAAAATAACATCGAGGAAGCGGAAACGCGAAACGGCGTCGGGGCCTCGGCGTGAGACGCAGACATCTGACCATGGGTGAGCATGGATATGTGCTACGTTCATAGCGATAATGACTGCCCTCTCTTTTTACTATATTGCGGTCAGTCAATGACCTATAGGGACTTATGAGTGGAGGCATTTCTCTCTGGACATTTGGGATCTTTTTGATCCTTTGAGATTATCTGTTGATCTGGGACATACGTGTTTATTATTTACCCGTTATTTAACGGTTACCCAGGTGACATTTTTTGTATTGTAGTGATCTGGAGCAATATGCCTCTATGTCATATATATATATATATATATATATATATATATATATACCTTTAAATATTGTTTGTCAAAATGGTCATTGGTGACTTGCACACATCCTGACCCACTCTAACCATTTGGTCATTTTTTATTACATCTATGGTCTGTAGTTGTCACACCACAGTCATGTCATTTTTTCACTGGTTCTTTTAATAACTTATTATGTGTATGGTCTGTATAATGTGTCCCTAACTAACTATATTATGAAATAAAGTGTATTTTTTCTACTTTATTTCTGGACTTGTTGTTTATATATTTCTTACCTACACTAGTTATTCAGAATTATTTTAGGGATTTAAGCTCCCAATTGTTTCTCAGTGTAGGGAGAGTTGCTGCTGAGCTAGGGAGAGATTTGTTTGCTTCGTACTAAGTGTGGGAATACCATATATAATACACATATCCATCTCAACTAACAGTCCTTCTCATTACTAATAAAGCTGCATAGATATCAATGCTAGGCAAGCAGGCAGTGTATGTGGCAGACTTCAGTGCATATAGCAAGAGGGTCCATTCCAGCTCTATCTGCTTCTGCCTATTACAGATATTTCTAGACATAACCCCAGGTTTCAGGGGCCAGGAATAATTTTTTTTGGATCTTAATCCTGATTATTGCCTTTAAAAGCAATCCAGAGAACACTGTTTTTCTGCTTTATTTGCTTGTTGGCACTGCAGAATACAGCCAGATCCTTTCCATATTACAGCGCTAAAAATCCAGCCATTTTAAACTGGGGTTTGTCAGTCACATGGATCACATATCAGTGCGCTCAAAAATTGTGCCATTTCAGGTCTCCATTTAAATTTTGTTGCAGTGTCTTAGAGAAGTCATTGACACCAGTTTACTGAAAAAAAATAGTTACCTACAGGCTAGCTAAATTAATTTTTTTCTCTTAGCGCCAACATATTCCGCAGCACTTTACATTATAGAGGGGACTTCTACAGACAAAAGACATTACAGCATAGCAATAAACAAATAGATTAAAACAGATACCAAGAGGAATGAGGGCTACTGTGGTTATCCATCACACGGATCACATATAAGTTCTCTCCAAATTCAGCCATTTGTACTGAACGTGGAAAATATTGTTCTCCATTTAAAATCGGCAAGGCGCATGGCAAGGAACGGGGAACTGAACGTGATGGTAATGGTGCATGCAGAGGCCGAGGCCGTGGGCAAGCTGAAATTGTGCCACAACAAACACCCACATCTCGCCCGAACTTCCTGTCCCAATTACTAGGGATCACAGCAGCACACTACACTAGCCACTAAGGAGACTCAAGGTCTCCAAAAATTCAATACAAACAGCACAAAAAGGCAGCAAAACTCACCTGCCCAGATCTCAGAACAAATGCACTACAGGGTGCAGCCAGCCCATAAAGCAAGATGTTAGCAGCACAGGTGCAAAATACCAGATTAAACAGCCACTCTCCACATACCCATTCAAGGAGGGGGTGACTGCTCAGTATACAATATATCTGTCTGGGATGATTTAGAGAATCCTGCTTTGAGCAGGGGTTGGACCAGATGGCCCAGGAGGTCCCTTCCAACTCTACCATTCTATGATTCTATGATTCTACAATTGCACAATAGAGGCCCGCATAGGGTGCCGTTCACACAAGGATACTGCACAGTGTCCGGTTCACAGCCTATTAATTACGCCCCTACTATTCGACTAGGCGGGCTGGCCAGTACATTCTCAATGCGCACCAGTGTGAACACCCCTTATGCGAGACCAAACGTGCCTGGGCTCGGCTGCACCCCGAAAAATAAAGTGCAAAAAATTCAAAAATAGTGGGGTATTAGTTAATATTTTGGCCAAAATACGTAAGCTTGTAACCTGCGCCAAAGGTCCCCACGCTTACAAGTACCTACACTACACTAGCCACTAAGGAGACTCAAGGTCTCCAAAAATTCAATACAAACAGCACAAAAAGGCAGCAAAACTCACCTGCCCAGATGTCAGAACAAATGCACTACAGGGTGCAGCCAGCCCATAAAGCAAGATGTTAGCAGCACAGGTGCAAAATACCAGATTAAACAGCCACTCTCCACATACCCATTCAAGGAGGGGGTGACTGCTCAGTATACAATTGCACAATAGAGGCCCGCATAGGGTGCCGTTCACACAAGAATACTGCACAGTGTGCTGCTAACATCTTGCTTTATGGGCTGGCTGCACCCTGTAGTGCATTTGTTCTGAGATCTGGGCAGGTGAGTTTTGCTGCCTTTTTGTGCTGTGACCACAGCAGCACACCACTATTGAACCCAGAACAGTGTCAAAAGGTTGTTGGTTGGATAGCGAATAAAGCTTCCAGTCAGTTTGCTACCACCACCACCCAGTCTTCCACATGGTCAAGTCTCATTAGCCATGAGTCTGGACCGCATATTCCTCACCCTGATCCTCCTTCCTCACACCATGCCGAGTGCCCGGAGACAACTGATCCCACATTTGAACACTCCAAAGAGCTGTTCACTTTTCCATTTAGATTCGGGCCTCTCGCCCGGTACACTTGAATCGGGGCAAGAGGAGATTGCATGTAATGATGCCCAAATATTTGAACAGCCACGGTCACATGAAGGCGACACTGGTAAAGTGTCACAAGAGGTGGACGATGATGAGACACAGTTGCCAGAAAATCAGGAGGAGGACCAGGGCGTGGAATTGGAAGACGAGGTGGTGGATTATATAGTAACTGAACCAACCTGGCAGGAGGACATGCAGAGCGAGGACAGCAGCACACAGGGGGAGGGAGGCGTAGCACCCCAACAGGCAGGAAGAATCAGTGTGGTGGCCGCAGACAAAAGGCGGGCAACCGCTCCCCGTAACACCAACACGACGGAAGTTGCCAGTACAACTGTTAGGTCTTCCCGAGTCTGGTTGTTTTTTAGACTCTGCCGATAACCCCAAAAAGGCCATTTGCACCACCTGCCAGGCCAGCATCAGCAGGGGTAGTAAAACTACCAGCATGACAACCACCAGCATGATCAGGCACATGGCAGCAAAGCACCCGACTTTGTGGGCCGAAACCCAGGGTCCAGGAACAGTGTCTGCGGGTGACACCACTCCTTCTTCCTCTACTGTGCTTGCAAGTCAATCCCCTGTCCATGGTGCATGCGAAGATGCCTCCTGCCCCTGTTGTTGCACACACTCAACTAGCACCATCAGCAAGCATGTCCATGTCCTGGTCCCAGTGTAGCGTTCAGCTGTCCATACCCAGTCCTTGGAACGCAAGCGCAAATACGCAGCCAACGCCCCACATGCCACACTACTAAATTCACACATTTCACGACTGCTTGCGCTCGAAATGTTGCTTTTTAGGCTCATGGAGATGGAAGCTTTCCGCAACCTGATGGCGGCAGCTGTTCCTCGGTACTCGGTACCCAGCCGCCACTATTTCTCCCGGTGTGCCGTCCCCGCATTACACAAGCACGTGCCCCACAACATTAGCCGTGCCCTCAACAATGCAGTTACTGGGAAAGTCCACCTAACCACGGACACGTGGACAAGAGCTTGTGGGCAGGACCGGTACATCTCGCTGACGGCACACTAGGTTAACATAGTGGAAGCCGGTACCAATCAGACCTTGGGATGGAGCACGTCCTCCCAACGCTGAGGATTGCAGGCCCTAGGTCAATCAGGGTTGCCCCCACAGTCTACAGCTCCTGCACCTCATACTTATCCTCTTCAGCCTTCATCTCTGAGATGACCACATCATTCACCAGCTGGAAGCACTGCAGCACTGCCTCAGCCAAGCGGCAACAGGCTGTGCTGAAGCTAATATGCTTAGGTGACAAACCGCACAATGCTGAAGAGTTGTGGGGCAGCTCTGAAAGAGCAGGCAGATCTGTGGCTGCCACCGCTGAACCTACAGCCAGGCATGGTCGTGTGTGACAATGGCCGGAATCTGGTGGTGGTTCTGAAGCAAGGCAAGCTCACATATGTACCATGCCTGGCCCATGTGCTTAACCTCGTGGTTCTGCGGTTTCTCAAAACCTACCCGGAGCTGCCGGATCTGCTTGTCAAAGTACGCCGCCTGTGTGCCCATTTTAGAAAGTCAGCTACAGCTTCTGCTGCCCTTGCTGTGTGTCACGGTGTGACACGACTCAACGGATGGTCGGTCAGCTAACGGCAAAACACACAACGGGGATGGAATAAATAATCATCTCCCCTTACCTCCTTCCTCCCCACCTATCCTCCTCTGCTGACCTGCTCCTCAACCTCAAATCTGTCCTAATAAAACACAAAACAAGCTTCCCTCTCTCCTTCTCCCACCTGCTCTCCCTTTCTCTGCTCCTCCTCACTGCTGGTGACATATCTCCCAATCCTGGACCTCCACAGTTCATACCCACCATTAGTACTCCTTCCTACCGCTCCCTATCTAATAGGAACTACCGCAATCTTTCCAACGTAAAACCTGTGCCATTGACACCCACCCCCCTGCTCCCTCTCTCTGGAGCACTCTGGAATGCCCGCTCCATCTGCAATAAGCTTCATGTGATTCATGACCTCTTTCTCTCTCGCAATCTTGCTTTCCTCGCCCTCACAGAAACATGGCTGACACCCTCTGACACCGCCTCCCCTGCTGCGCTGTGTTACGGTGGCCTCCAATTCACCCACACTCCTCGCCCTGGAAACAGACATGGTGGAGGAGTGGGTGTTCTCCTTTCCTCTAACTGCAACTTTAACACAATCCCACCTCTTCCCTCCCTAATCCTCCCTTCCTTTGAAGTCCACTCTGTCCGCATCTACTCTCCCTCCAACCTCCAAGTGGCCGTCATATACCGACCTCCAGGCCCGACCACTGCCTTCATCGACCAATTCACTACCTGGCTTCTTCACTTTCTCTCCACTGACATCCCCACCATCATCATGGGTGACTTCAACATCCCCACTGATACCCTTCAGTCAGCAGCCTCCAAACTTCTGTCCCTTACTTCATCCTTTGGACTTACTCAGTGGTCCTCCTCAGCCACCCACACGGATGGTCATACATTAGACTTGGTCTTCACCCGCCTCTGCTCTCTATCTAACTTCACCACCTCCCCTCTCCCTCTATCCGACCACCATCTACTCACTTTCTCATCCCTGTCCTCCTCTCCTGTCACCCATGTCCAGCAACACGTGCACCCCCGCAGACACCTTGCACACCTAGACATCCACACACTCTCTGACTCTATTCTTTCACTGGCATCAATATCCTCACTCCACGATACAGACAGTGCCACTGCTTTCTACAATGCCACTCTCACATTGGCTATTGACACGGTCGCCCCTCTCGTTCATGGCAGAGTGCGACGTACCAACAGACAACCCTGGCACAATAACACCACTAAAAAGCTCCGGCAAGTGTCCAGGATTACAGAGCGGCGCTGGAAAAAAACAAATTCGCAAGACGACTTCACTGCATTCAAACAAGCAACACTCTCTTTCAAATCTGCCCTCACCTCTGCTAAACAGGCCTACTTCACAACCCTCGTATCTTCCCTATCCTACAACCCCAAACAGTTATTCAAAACTTTTAACTCCCTCCTCCGCCCACCACTGCCCCCTCCTACCTCCCTCATCTCTGCTGAGGACTTTGCCACACACTCGACCAAACAAGGCAAGTCTTCATTGTTCAACCACCTCAACCACTTTGTATACCAGACCAATGCCCTAATCCCATAACCTCCCTCTCCAATATAGCTGAAGGGGAGCTTAATTGTCTTCTCTCCAAATCGCACCTCACAACCTGTGCACTTGACCCCATCCCAACCCACCTCCTCCCCAACCTCACCACCACTATTATTCCATCCCTAACCCACCTCTTCAACCTATCACTAACTTCCGGTACCTTCCCTTCTGCTTTCAAGCATGCCACAATCACGCCTATCCTTAAAAAGCCAACCCTCGACCCAACCGCTATGTCCAGCTATCGCCCAATATCGCTGCTCCCATTCGCTTCCAAACTCCTGGAGCTGCATGTCCACGCTGAGCTTTCCTACCACTTCTCTTCTAACTTGCTCTTTGACACTCTACAATCTGGTTTCCGCCCCCATCACTCCACTGAGACAGCCCTGACCAAAATTACTAATGACCTACTTACAGCCAAAGCAAACGGACAATACTCTATACTCCTGCTTCTTGACCTGTCCTCTGCTTTTGACGCAGTTGACCACTGCCTTCTACTACAGATTCTTTCCTCCTTTGGCATCAAAGACCTCGCCCTATCTTGGATCTCCTCATACCTTTCCAACCGCACATTCAGCGTCTCCCACTCCCACACTACCTCCTCGTCCCACCCTCTCTCTGTTGGAGTTCCCCAAGGCTCTGTTCTAGGACCCCTACTCTTCTCAATCTATACACTTGGCCTGGGCAACTCATAAAGTCCCACGGATTCCAGTACCACCTTTACGCTGATGACACTCAGATCTACCTCTCTGGCCCAGACATCACTTCTCTGCTATCCAGAATCCCGGAGTGTCTATCAGCCATATCCTCCTTCTTCTCCTCCCGCTTCCTCAAACTCAATGTGGACAAATCTGAACTCATAATATTTCCCCCATCCCACAGATCTTCCTTACCTGACCTATCTACCACAATTAACGACATCACGCTTTCCCCCGTACCAGAAGTCCGCTGCCTCGGAGTAACCCTTGACTCTGCCTTGTCCTTCAAACCGCACATCCAAGCTCTTTCTACCTCCTGTCGCCTTCAGCTCAAAAATATTTCAAGAATCCGTCCTTTCCTCAACCCTCAATCTACTAAAATGATTGTGCACGCCCTCATCATCTCCCGCCTCGACTACTGCAACACCCTTTTCTCTGGCCTCCCTGCTAACACCCTCGCACCTCTCCAGTCCATCCTTAACTCTGCTGCACGACTAATTCACCTCTCTCCTCGCTACTCCTCCGCTTCTCCCCTCTGCAAATCTCTTCACTGGCTCCCATTCCCTCAGCGTATCCAGTTCAAATTACTAATACTGACCTACAAGGCCATCTATAATCTGTCTCCTCCATATATCTCTGAACTAATCTCCCGATATCTTCCCTCACGTAATCTCCGATCCTCCCAAGACATCCTTCTCTCCTCCACACTTATTCGCTCCTCACCCAACCGCCTCCAAGACTTCTCCCGAATATCCCCCATCCTCTGGAATTCTTTGCCCCAACACATCTGACTATCAAACTCATTCAGATCCTTCAGACGGAACCTGAAAACCCATCTCTTCAGGAAAGCCTACAGCCTGCAATGACCCTGCTGCCTCCTCACCACTACCGGAGTTATTGCCTCAACCAACACCGGAACTGCTGCAACCCCCCGACCTACTGTCTCCTGCCTCACAATCCTGTAGAATGTAAGCCCGAAAGGGCAGGGTCCTCTCCCCTCTGTATCAGTCTGTCATTGTTAGTTTGTTTACTGTAAGTGATACCTGTAATTTGTATGTAACCCCTTCTCATGTACAGCACCATGGAATCAATGGTGCTATAGAAATAAATATTAATAATAATAATATTAATAATAATAAAGGGGAAAAAGGCCCTACCAATAGGGAATGAGGTATGTCACCACCTGAGCTCAAACCTGAGCCTGTCCCTGCACTCCCCTATCACCTTATACAGGTACTTCCCCCTGCCGCCGTCAGGATGCCTTGTCCCTAGTTGTCACCTATAACTGCCCTGGCTAGTGCACTGGTCGGATAGGAGCACTAGCCTCACCTCTGCAGGTAATAAACACAGGGGGAAGTGACAAACACCAAAGGGACAATGCAACAAAAACACCACACTTATCTACTGCAAAGCACTGCACAGTAGATTAAAGGCACCAGAAAAGCGAACTCAGAAGTACCACTGCACCCAGAGAGCTCCTTAATCCAGCTTGGTCACTGCAGATTGCTCTAACACCGACAGTCAGCTAATGCATCAGGTGACCTTTTAAAAGGAAGGTGGGAGTGATCACCGCCCACATCAGCAATGCAATTACACTAGCTTGCCGGTGGGAAAAAACAGACATTTAACCCCCGTTAACCTGAAAGGAAAAAAGGTTTAACTCAATGGAAGCAGATCTGGCACAAATCCAAAAATGGATCATGAAACCGTGCTTCAGCAGCGGTTGCAGCTTCCGGCTCACTGACTGGTGTGCGATGTCCCCATGCGTTAGAACTCTAGACTGCAGATGTTGGGAAGGATTTGTGAGCAGAAGAGGGCAGTTGTTGATTACCAGCATCAACAAGGCCATCGGTATTCAGTTCAGACTTCACACATAAGACGTCAGGAGTGGACGTGGATGTCAGATATATGTACCATTCTACAAGACTTTGAGGACTCCACGAAGATGGTGAGCGGCGATGATGTTATAATTAGCGTCACCATCCCGCTTCTCTGTCTTCTGAAATGCTCTCTGCTCACAATCAAAGAGGATGCATTGCAGGCGGAGCATGATGAGATGGAGCAAGGAACCATACAGGGCGATTACACACAGCCCAGCCTCATCTCATCCCAACGTGGATTGGGTGACAATAAGGAAGAGGAGGAGGAAGAACAGGAGCTAGTTTCATGCGCTATAGACGGTACTACATGCACAACTGTCATACCGTCTGTTCAGCGTGGATGGCCTGAGGACATGGAGGAGGAAGAGAGCATGGTCAGTCGTCCTCTTGGTGAGGACACGGAAGTCTTACCTGTTAGCAGTCTGGCACACATGGCTGAGTTTGTTACGCTGCCTTTCCAGTGACCCTCGCATTCTCCAAATTTTGGGTGACAGTCATTACTGGTTGGTGACCCTTCTAGACCCACGCTACAAGGAGAACTTTCTATCTCTTATTCACGAGGTGGACAAGTCTACTAAAATGGGGCAGTACCAGAAGGCCCTTGTTGCGGAATTATTAAAAAAATTCCCATCTAAAAACGCTGGCGGCAGAGGTCACAGTTCGTTGGACAACCAAAGAGTACAGGCGAGAGAGACACAACTCCAATCCAGCACAGGCAGGGAACACTGTCAAAGTTCTGGGAGACTTTTTTCTCAGTCCATCACATCGCACAGGCCCTGAGGTGCGGGGTACTCTCACGAGTGCAAAGTTTGGGAAAATGCTGAGGGAGTCCCTTGCTGACCGTACCAACGTCCTCCGTGATTCCTCTGTGCCCTACAATTATTGAGTATCTAAGATGGACTCGTGGCATGAACTGAGTCTCTACGCCTGCCCTGCCGCTAGCGTTTTGTCAGAGCGGGTTTTTAGTACCGCTGGTGAAATTATAACTGATGAGAGCATCTGCCTGTCAACTGAAAATGCTGACAGGCTGACTTTTACAAAAATGAACAAGGGACGGATTGGGCCAGACTTCTCTACACCACCGAATGTTAGGGTTCGAGTTCCCACTGCTGCACAAGGGTAGTCTTGAACCAGTCCCGCTGCGGTCCCCCATTCATCTCCGTCCGCAGTGGAGCCTGCTCAGCTTAGACATTGGTCCCAGCATCTCGCCCAGTCTAACAGTGTGCAGAGGATTACTGCTGTTCCTCCAGGTTCTGCTATTGTGGCCAGTACTGGTTAGCGGCGAGCAGACGTCTTTGGGACAAAGTCCTTGTTTTCCCCTTCTGAGCATGCCCAGAGTGAGATCTCTCATTGGAGATCAGGGGTCACATGCTCAGGTACTGCAGCAGCTCCTATTGGTCCGCCAGGAAGGTCCTGTGACTACTGGTGTTCTGGAACAAGTTTCATTGGTCCTTGTTTCTGGCAGGTCCTGTAGCTGTTACTATAAAAGGGTAGCATGGCTGGGCCGCCATGCGCTAGTATCATCCATTGTATGCTATGCGCCAGTGTGGTCATGCGTGTGTGTGGTTAGGGCCCGGCTGAAATAAGCCCCTAGAATACCGACTTAATCGGTGAGGAGTTTGGTATGCTAGCTTGTCAGGGTCGGTGTCCTAGATGCCCTAGATTACCGGCATAACCGGTGAGGAGTTTGATTGCCGTATTCAGGGCCTGGCGTTCAGACGCCATAGATTGCGGGTGACTCACGCGAGGACATTAGCGCATGATCACGTTCTATGTTCGCTTAGCACGTAACTGTGTACCTGGGTGCCTGACAGGACACAGAACTTTTTCTCAGCGGCCCTGTGACGTAACAGGGTTCGCTTTCAACGCTAGACAGTGCCCTAGCGTGTTTATTTTGCGACTCAGTTGTGTTTAGTGAGTTTGCACACATCGCCATATAGCGCTGCGGCACTCCTAGCGGCTCTGTGAAATAACAGAGTTTGCACATATTACCACAGCGCATTGCGGTTTATTTTGGCGACTCTGCGGGATAACAGAGTTCGCGTCTTGCGCCATTTTACTAGCAGCAGGTTCCGCCTGCACGGTGGACCCCGGGCTGCGAACGCACCTCTGTACCTCATATATTTGGTGCGTTCCGCAGACCCTAACATAATATTAGCGCCAGGGTCTGGCTAGTAAAATGGCGGATGACCAGCGTCTACCGCAGTACATCCAGCAGCTGGAGGGTAGGTTGGCGGCTCTTGAGCGCACAACCTCAGCTGTGGATGTTACCGCAGTCGCTGTTCAGGCTGCTAGCGTGGATACAGCCAGTTTGTCCTCTGCCACCTCTGCCCCTACATTATCCCACCTCCCGCTTCCTGACAAGTTTGATGGTGACAGCAAGCAATGTCGGGGATTCGTGAGTCAGTGCTCTATACAGCTCGAGCTTCTGGCTGCACGTTTCCCAACGGATCGGGCACAAGTGGGTTTTGTACTGTCTCTACTCTCGGGCAGAGCATTGGAGTGGGCAACGCCGCTGTGGGAGCGCGACGATCGTGTGGTGCGGAGTGCTCCTCGTTTCCTGGAGGCTCTTAAAAAGGTCTTTTTAGGACCTCAGGTCACCCACGATACGGCGCTACAACTGCTGGCATTGGCACAGGGTTCGTCTTTGGTCAGTCAGTTTTCCGTCCAGTTTCGGACTCTGGCCTCAGAGTTAGACTGGTCGGATAAAGTTCTCATTCCAGTCTACTGGCGAGGACTGGCTGATCATGTTAAAGACGCTTTGGCTACCAGGGAGATTCCCGCCACACTGGAGAAGCTTATCTCCATATCTACCCACATCGACCTCCGTTTTCACGAGCGGAGGTTGGAGCGGGACCAGTGTAGGCAGAGGATTCTGTTGGCTCCCACCTTTGCCACACCTCTCGAATCCCCCGATCTGGCGTCCGAATCCCAAAAGGCCACAGAGGTTCCTCGTGCAGGACCTAAGTCTCGAGTCGTCCGAGTATCTGTGGTCTGTAACCTTTGTCAGCAGACAGGACACTATGCCAACAAATGTCCACAGCGATCGCGTCTAGTGGCCCTAGGAGGAGGTTCACTAGAGACAGCGGCATTTTCCTCCAAGATGACATTTAAAGGGACAGTCACTGTGGACTCTTCCACACTTACAGTCGAGCTTTGTGTGGACTCAGGAGCAGAGGGGAATTTCATGTCATCCACCTTTGCTCGTCGCCACGCAATACATCTGGTAGCACTCGACAAACCAGTGACTGTCCGGGTAGTGAATGGGTTGACATTGCCCTCGGCAATTACACATCAGACTGTCCCTCTTACTTTGTGTGTACCCCCTTCCCATCAGGAAATTATTTCCCTTCTCGTCCTTCCCGAGGGAATAGACGAAATCCTACTGGGAGTACCCTGGCTCCGTTCCCACTCCCCTCATATTGAGTGGACCTCCGGTAGGATACTGGGTTGGAGTGAGTCATGTAAGGACAGATGTGTCAGGGAGTGCATTCAGGTTACCACTACAGAGATACCAGCAGATCTTTCTCCTCTTCCCAAGTGTTATCAGTCATATGCAGACGTGTTCTCTAAAAAGGCTGCGGAGACTCTGCCGCCCCATCGTCCCTATGACTGTCCTGTTGACCTCTTGCCTGGAGCAGAACCTCCTCGGGGAAGGGTCTATCCCCTCTCTTTTTCCTGAGACAGAGGCTATGTCTCAATATATCCAGGAGAATCTGGCAAGAGGGTTCATTAGGAAGTCGGTGTCACCAGCAGGAGCGGGGTTCTTCTTCGTGCAGAAGAAGAGTGGAGAATTACGTCCGTGTATAGATTACAGAGGTCTTAACGCCATCACCGTTAAGAATAAGTACCCGTTGCCCCTGATCTCTGAGCTCTTTGATAGGCTCCGGGGAGCAAGGGTATTTACTAAATTAGATCTGCGTGGTGCTTATAACCTGATTCGCATCCGTGAAGGGGACGAATGGAAGACGGCTTTTAATACCAGGGATGGGCATTATGAATACCTGGTGATGCCCTTCGGGCTCTGTAATGCCCCAGCCGTTTTCCAAGACTTTGTCAATGATATCTTCCGGGATATGCTTTCCACCTCTGTAGTAGTCTATCTGGATGATATTCTCATCTTTTCTCCAGATATTGACTCTCACCGGAGGGATGTCTGCAAAGTCTTCGACCTGTTACGGGCAAACTCCCTCTATGCAAAGTTGGAGAAATGCATGTTTGAGCAGGAGTCTTTACCTTTCCTGGGCTATATCATCTCCACCCAGGGATTGGCTATGGATCCTGCCAAACTACAGGCTGTGATGGATTGGCAATAACCCCATTCTTTTAAAGCGGTGCAGCGCTTTATGGGGTTCATTAATTACTATCGCCAATTCATTCCCCACTTCTCCACTTTGGTAGCTCCCTTGGTAGCCCTCACCAAGAAGGGAGCCAATCCCAAATTGTGGTCAGAGGAGGTCTCCAAGGCCTTTACTTCAATTAAGTCCCATTTTGCTAGTGCTCCCATCTTACATCGCCCCGAGGTTGATAAGCCTTTTTTATTGGAGGTCGATGCCTCGTCCGTTGGTACTGGAGCAGTCCTTTTTCAAAAGGATGCTCAAGGTCGGAAACATCCTTGTTTCTTCTTTTCCAAGACCTTCACACCAGCGGAGAGGAATTAATCCATTGGGGATAGGGAGTTGCTAGCCATGAAGTTGGCCTTTTCCGAGTGGAGATATCTCCTGGAGGGGGCTCGCTTTCCCTTTCAAGTTTTCACTGACCACAAAAATTTGGTCTATTTACAGACCGCCCAGCGGCTAAATTCTCGTCAGGCCAGATGGTCCCTGTTCTCCCGGTTTCATTTCACCCTCCATTTCCTCTCCAGTGAGAAGAACATTCGGGCCGATGCGCTTTCTCGCTCCGTGGTGTCCTCTGAGGAGGTGGAGGAGGAGCCTCGGTTGATTGTCCCCACAGAGAGCCTAAGAACTGTGGCCCCGGTTTCGCTTGAGTCTGTGCCTCCGGGCAAGACTTTTGTGCCCACCAATTTACGACCGGAGGTACTCTCTTGGGCACATTCGTCCAGGGTGGGTGGACATTTTGGGGCAAAAAGGACATCTGAGTTGCTGGCGAGGACATACTGGTGGCCACATATGGTCCGTGACGTCAGGGAATACGTTCCGGCGTGCGTCTCCTGCGCCAAGAATAAGTCCCCTCGACAACGGCCAGCTGGGCTACTTTTCCCTTTACCGGTGGCAGACAGGCCTTGGGAGATGGTCGGGATGGATTTTGTGGTGGGCTTACCCAAGTCTCAGGGCTGCACCATCATCTGGGTGATAACCGACCATTTCTCTCCAAAATGGTGCACTTAGTGCCATTGCCACGGTTACCGTCTGCACGGGCCTTGGCAGCATTGTTCATTAGGCATATTTTCCGCCTACACGGTATGCCAGACAAAATTGTCAGTGATCGAGGTCCCCAGTTTGCGTCTCGGTTCTGGAGAGAGCTGTGTCGTTTACTCAGCATTGAGTTGAATCTCTCCTCTGCATACCATCCCGAGACGAATGGGTTGGTAGAGAGGGCCAACCAGACCTTGGTCACATATTTGCGACATTTTGTCTCTGCCAGGCAGGATGACTGGGCATCCTTGCTACCGTGGGCTGAGTTCGCTCTAAATAATGCTGTGGCTGACTCCACCGGACAGACCCCATTCCTCCTGAACTACGGTCAGCATCCGCGGATACCAGTGCCCATGCTGTAACGGGTCTGGGAGGCGGAACCTCTGAGCTTTATTATACAAGGAGGCTTTCCTTGTAAAGGAGCGGGTGGCGCCCGGGGAGATGGACAGGAAGTCACGGCAAGTGACAGGGACAGTCTCTGGATAGACGGGCAGGTAGTCACGGCAAGTGACCGGGGCAGTCTCTGGAAGGACAGGCAGGTAGTCACGGCAAGTGACCGGGGCAGTCTCTGGAAGGACAGGCAGGTAGTCACGGCAAGTGACCGGGGCAGTCTCTGGAAGGACAGACAGGTAGTCACGGCAAGTGACCGGGGCAGTCTCTGGAAGGACAGGCAGGTAGTCACGGCAAGTGACCGGGGCAGTCTCTGGAAGGACAGGTATATACGACCTGAGATGGTGGAGCCTCCCGGTAGGCTAGCAGGCAGATGACAGATGAACGCCCCCAAGTGAGCAGGCGAGAGTCTCTGGAATAGACGATGGTCACCGCATGTGACGTCCGAACCTCCGGGTAGGTCTGCAGGCAGATGGCAGATGAACGCCCCCAAGTGAGCAGGCGAGAGTCTCTGGAATAGACGATGGTCACCGCATGTGACGTCCGAACCTCCGGGTAGGTCTGCAGGCAGATGGCAGATGAGCGCCCCCAAGTGAGCAGGCGAGATTCTCTGGAATAGCCGATGGTCACCACCGGTGATGGCCGAACCTCCAGGTAGGCTTGCGGACAGGTAGCAGACAGCAAACTGGCAGGAGACAGGCAGGTAACTGGTAACGGAACCTGAGGGCTGAAGCAGAGTAAACAGTGCAACAACATTGCTCGGGCACCTCCATTAAGGAGGGAGTACTTTATATAGGGTGGAGTCCTCCGGCATTGGCCGGGGACCTTTTTGAAAGATGCGCGCGGCCCCTTTAAGAGCGGGGGAGCGCGCGGGCACGCGCCCTAAGTCCAGCAGCAGGGAAGGAGCGCGCGACCCCAGCAGGGCGGAAGGAGGACGCCGAGCGTGGGTAAGGGGGGCGACGTCCCTGCCTGGCAGAGGACGCTGGCGCAGGGGAACAGCGTCCCTGCCTGGCAGAGGGCAGGGACGCCGGCGCTACAGTACCCCCCCTTTAGGCCCCCCCTTTTTTAGGCCAGAAAGAAATTTAGCTAGGATGAGAGGGGCATGGATGTTCTCCCGAGGCTCCCACGTTCTCTCCTCAGGACCAAACCCCTTCCAATCCACCAGAAAATAGGTCTTTCTTCCTACCCTTTTGGTGGCCAAAATGTTCTCTACCTCAAATTCGTTCTCAGCAGACAGTGGAGCAGGAGGTGTACCTGTAGACTTGACAAAAGAGTTAAGTACCACCGGTTTGAGGAGAGATACATGGAAGGAGTTAGGAATCCGCAAATTGGCCGGGAGTTTCAATTTATAGGACACTGGGTTGATCTGACTGATGATCTCCAGAGGACCGATGAACCGAGGACCTAACTTGTAGGAAGGAATCTTGAGCCGAACATACTTGGACGAGAGCCAGACCTTATCCCCATGACGGAATTGAGGGGGATCCAGACGTTTCTTGTCAGCATGTCTCTTCATGCGCTCGGATGACAGAATGAGTGCGGACCGGGTACTCTCCCATATGGAGGAGAATTCGTTAACCAGGGATTCCGCAGCTGGATTGTCCACAGAGATGGAAATAGGTACAGGGATCCGAGGATGTTGACCGAAGACTACAAGAAACGGAGATTTGGAGGAAGATTCGCTCTCGTGATTGTTGTATGAAAATTCGGCCCAAGGCAGGAGATCCACCCAGTCAGAATGGTGGGCATTAACGAAGTGCCGGAGATAACTGGTCAGAATCTGATTGATTCGCTCGACTTGACCATTGGACTGTGGGTGGTAAGCGGAGGAGAAATCCAGGGTGACGTCTAGCAACTTACAAGTGGCTCTCCAGAAACGTGAGGTGAACTGCACCCCACGATCTGACACAATGTGACGAGGCAGACCATGAAGACAGAAGATGTGGCGGATAAAGTCTTTAGCCAACTCGGGTGCAGACGGAAGCCCTGGCAGGGGAATGAAGTGAGCCATCTTGGAAAATCGGTCAACGACCACCCAAATGACCGTACAACCAGCAGAGACGGGAAGATCCGTTATGAAGTCCATGGCTATATGCTGCCAGGGGGCAGCGGGTACAGGAAGCGGGAGAAGACGGCCGGCAGGCAGGTGTCTCGGAACTTTGTTGCGGGCACAGGAGGCACAGGCAGAAACAAAGTCTATTACATCCTTGTGCAGGGTAGGCCACCAGTAATGCCGGGTAATGAGCTGGAGGGTCTTTTTCTGACCAGCGTGGCCAGCTAGTTTAGACGAATGACCCCAGTGGAGGATCCTCTCCCGATCAGGTACCGATACGAACGTCTTACCAGGAGGGAGACGATTTAGACTCACGGGAGCCACCTGCATCACTCTGGCGGGATCGATGATATGTTTAGGTTCCTCCTCGAGATCCGACACCAGGAAAGACCGGGACAAGGCATCCGCCTTGATGTTCTTGTCGGCTGGGCGAAAGTGTAAAAGAAAGTCGAAGCGGGCAAAAAACAAGGACCACCGGGCTTGGCGAGGGTTAAGTCTCTGGGCATGCTGGAGGTAAGCCAGATTCTTGTGGTCAGTGTAAATGATTACCGGATGAAGAGCCCCCTCGAGTAGGTAACGCCACTCCTCCAATGCCAGCTTGATGGCCAATAACTCTCGGTCTCCTATGGAATAATTGCGCTCAGAAGAGGAGAAGAGTTTTGAGAAGAAGCCGCAAGATACCATTCTCCCGGAAGAAGACTTTTGAGTCAGTACCGCTCCGGCTCCAGAAGAGGAAGCGTCCACCTCCAGGAAGAACTGCTTGTTGCCGTCCGGGCGATGCAGCACTGGAGCGGAAGAGAAGGCCTGTTTTAAGGAAAGAAAGGCCTCCTCTGCTTCGGGCGTCCACTGTTTGGGGTTAGCATTCTTGCGGGTGAGCGCGGAGATTGGAGCAGTCCGGGAAGAGAAGTGCGGTATGAAGAGGCGGTAATAATTGGCGAATCCCAGGAACCGCTGAATGGCCTTCAATCCCTCCGGTCGGGGCCATTTCTCGATGGCAGATAGCTTCTCTGGATCCATTCTTAGGCCTGTCTGAGAAATGATGTAACCCAAAAACGGAAACGAGGTCTGCTCAAAGAGACACTTCTCATATTTGGCGAAAAGGTGATTCTGCCTAAGCCTGAGCAGAACCTGACGAACATCCCTCCGGTGAGACTGGAGATCCGGAGAGAAGACCAAGATGTCGTCTAGGTACACCACAATGCAGGAGTAGAGCAGGTCCCGGAAGATGTCATTGACCAACTCCTGAAAGACTGCAGGAGCATTACAGAGACCAAAGGGCATCACCAAATACTCATAGTGGCCGTCCCGGGTGTTGAATGCCGTCTTCCATTCATCTCCCCGACGGATACGGACCAGGTTATATGCTCCACAAAGATCCAGTTTGGTGAAGATTCTAGCCCCCCTCAGACGATCAAACAATTCGGGAATGAGCGGAAGAGGGTACTTATTCTTCACCGTGATCAGGTTTAGGCCTCTGTAGTCAATACAGGGACGGAGAGAGCCATCTTTCTTTTTTACGAAGAAGAAACCTGCTCCCGCTGGGGAGGTAGATTTCCGGATGAATCCCTTGGCCAAATTCTCCTCGATATATTCGGACATCGACCTGGTCTCAGCAGCCGACAATGGGTAAATACGCCCACGAGGAGGCGTAGTACCGGGTAGCAGGTCGATCGGGCAATCATAAGGTCTGTGAGGGGGTAATGTCTCTGCCTCCTTTTTATTAAAGACATCAGCGAACGACCAATATGGAATCGGGAGCCCTGGTAGATTAGTTGGTGTAGGAGAAGGACGGACGGGATGAACAGGAACCAAACACGTTTTATGACAGTCCTGTCCCCAGCGAAGGATCTCTCCAGTCTGCCAGTCGAGCACGGGTGCATGCTTTTGGAGCCAAGGTAGACCTAATAAGAAAGCATGAGAGAGTCCAGGCAGGACATGAAACGAGATGCTCTCAGAATGCAACATTCCCACCTGCAGGGTTATGGCTTCAGTGATAAGTTGGATGGGACGTGGTAGGAGACCCCCGTCCACAGCAGCAACAGATACTGGTTCAACCAGATGTTTGGTAGGAATGCGATATTTTTCTACTAGAGCCTGTGAAACAAGATTCCTGGCTGCTCCAGAATCAAGTTGGGCTTGTTCGAAATAACGGTTCTCACCGAGGAGAATTGAGACTGACAGCAGCGAGAGATGAAGAGGATTTATTCTTGTCTAGGTTGACCTCTCCGAGCGAACCTAGACACAGGCGTTTCCCGACCTCTCCGGACAGGTACGGATCCGGTGCTCCTTACTGCCACAGTAGAAGCAACTCCCCTCGGCACGGCGTAAGTCCTGATGGGCTTTGACCATCTTGGTCTGGTCGACCTGCATAGGCTCAGAAGTGTGTACCTGGGGAGAAGCGGAAGGAGTTACAGGTCTCTGAAAGGAAGGAGCTAGACGAGGAAACCTTCTCTCACGGGTGACCTCTTTGGCGCGTTCCTGGAACCGTAGATCAATTCGATTAGCCAGAGTTATTAGGTAATCGAGAGAGGTTGGAATGTTTCGACCGGCAAGTTCATCTTTAATACGGCCGGACAGACCCTCCCAGAAGACAGATATCAGAGCATCATTATCCCAGGCCAGCTCTGAGGCAAGGGTACGGAACCGTATGGCATATTGCCCCACGGTGAGACTTCCCTGACGGAGACGCAACAGAGATGATGCAGAGGAGGTCTTCCGTCCGGGTTCGTCGAATACCTTCCGGAAGGCCGAGAGAAAAGCAGGCAGGTCAGACACCAGAGGATCTTCTCTCTCCCAGAGAGGATTGAGCCAGGCCAGAGCCTCTCCGGTGAGATGGGACATAATGAAGGCAATTTTGGCCCGGTCGGAGTTAAACTGGTGAGCCAGGAGTTCGAAATGCAGGGTACACTGGTTAATGAAACCCCGAGCCAGAGTAGGATCGCCTCCAAACCGTGGAGGAGCAGAAAGTCGAGGTCCAGGAACGGAAACCACGGAATTGGTAAGTGTCATGTGTGCATCGCCACGAAGATCGTCGCGGTTGCACATTCTGACTTCTCACAGCTGAGTTGCTGTTTCTTTGTGTTTGGCAGTTAGGGAGTTAATTCTGTCTGTGCTCAGTTCTGGGACTGGGTGCAGTTTCTCCCGGCTGCAATTAATTATTTGTTGATTGGTTTCCTTTAAATCTCTGGTTGTCTGTGTTGGGAGTTGCCAGTGAAATTCTTCATGCAGACCACAGATAGGATTGTATCTGTATAGACTTAAGTTAAAGAGCTCCTTAGTTGTTTTAAGCTCACCTTGCTTAGAGTTTAATATCCCAGATCATTTATGTTCCTTCTGTGTTTGAGTGTGTATGCAAGTCTGTGTTTTCTCCAGTCTGTCTTATATGTCTAATCTGTGTATTTAGCAGAGATCAGCCCATATCCCTTTGGTGGTAATCAGTATCCTTCTTAGGACTGATTACAGGGTTCAGGGACTGATAGGAGACAGGGTTAAGGGTATGCCACACTAAACAATATCGCTAACGGGATCGCTAAAAAACGTCACTATTTAGCGATCCCGTTAGCGATATTGTTCAGTGCGGCAGCTTCCAGCGACGAGCTTCCTGCTGTGATCTCGCTCGTCGCTGGAATCGTTCCGGACCCTATTTCATCGCTGGCGCTCCCGCTGGGTAAGTATCTAATCGCTGTGTGGCACCTTTTCTTAGCGATTTAGCGGTACTTTTGTACCGCTAAAGTCGTTAAGAAGATCGCTAACGGCGATAGCGTCGTTAACTATATCGCTAAATGTGGCCGCATTTAGCGATATAGAAACAATCCCGCTAGCGATCTCATTAGTATGCAACGCTAACGAGATCGCTAGCGGGATAGCTTAGTGTGGCAGTACCTTTAGGCTGGAGACTTGGACCTCTGAACCATTATCAGTACCTCCAAGGTGAGGGATTAGTTAGGACCCCAGTTTAGGGTCAGGTTAGACCCCCGGTCCTCCTCTTTCCTGTGACAGTGTATCAAGTCCTCAAGATTAACCCTGAGTTCAACGGATATCGTGGCAGGTAAATCTATTCTATATTTACATGCTGATGTTGCTAATCTATATGTTGTATAGAGTGTTGTTCTTTTAAGAATAGTTTACTGACATCGTACACATATCATAAGACCGCGTGACATTTTCACTGGCCCATAAAATTATTCCCAGTTGCCATGGATCCAGTAGCCCAGCTGGCTCTGCAGTTGCAGGGATTATCCATGGAGCTGACGGACATTAAGTCCAAAGTTTTGTCTCCCTCGGAGCAAACCAGATTTGAACCTAAAGTAGCTCTCCCGGACAGGTTCACTGGTGGGCGAGACAAATTTTTTACCTTCAGGGAAGCATGTAAATTGTATTTTCGGCTTCGGCCTCGATCATCAGGGAGTGAAGAGCAGAGAGTGGGAATTGTTATCTCGCTCCTACAAGGGGACCCTCAATCCTGGGCCTTCTCCCTTCCTCCGGGATCCCCGGCTCTACAGTCAGTAGATCGATTTTTTACTGCCCTGGGTTTGGTATATGATGACCCAGATCGGGTCTCTCTTGCTGAGACAAAATTACGTAAGATACAGCAGGGAGATCGTCCGGCGGAGGAATTTGCTTCTGAGTTCCGTAGATGGGCCACAGATACTCAGTGGAATGACCCAGCTCTTAGAAGCCAGTTTTGTCATGGGCTTTCTGACAAATTAAAGGACGTTTTGGCTCAGTATGATTCTCCTCCATCACTGGAGGCTGCTATGGCCCTAGCTATCCGTACTGATAGACGGCTCCGGGAGAGATGCGAGGTAACTCCGCCCCCTGTTGTTACTCCACCTACTACTAAAGTCCCTTATGTTGAGGTTCCCCTTGTCTGTTCGGAGGAGCCTATGCAGTTGGGAGGGACATCATTTCGTAGGAGGGGATTGGCGGTACGCCGCAGGACTAGAAGGTGTTTCTTCTGCGGGAAAGAGGGACATTTTGTTGGGGGATGTCCATCCCGTGCCTTGTTGAGCAAAAAGTCGCCGGAAAACTGTTAATCCCAGGTTGTGTGGTGGACGACAACCTGGGAGTATGTATTTCGTCCGCTAGTTCTTCTCAGTTCCTTGTACCAGTGGAGGTGGTGGTTGGTACGAGAGTGGAGAGATTTTCTGTTCTTCTTGATAGTGGGTCCGGAGCTAATCTGGTTGACGCTCAGTTTGCTCAGGCTCAAGGTATGCATCTGAGTGTATTGGTCAAACCGATCCCTATATTCTCCATTGACGCCAGGCCTCTCGGCCAAGGTAGCTTTGTTCATGAGGTTCATAACATTGACCTTCGGGTAGGGGCAATACATAGGGAACTATTATCTTGTTATGTGTTGGAGGGTCTACCTACTCCTATTGTGTTGGGACTTCCTTGGTTGGTTAAACATAACCCTGTGATTAATTGGCAGTCCAGAGATATAAGCCAATGGGGGGAGTTTTGCAAAAGTAACTGCATGAACACAGTCATCAGTGCGGTCGTGCCTAGTACTTTGCCTCCTTTTTTGGAGGACTTTGGGGATGTGTTCTCTGAGGAGGGGTGTCAGGAGTTGCCTCCTCATCGCGTGTATGACTGCTCTATTAATTTACTTCCTGATGCTAAGTTACCTAAAGCTAGGTTATATAACCTTTCTGGTCCTGAGAGGCAGGCTATGAAAGATTATATTTCGGAAAGTCTGGCCAAAGGGCATATTAGACCTTCATCTTCCCCAGTGGCCGCGGGGTTCTTCTTTGTGAAGAAAAAAGATGGAGGCCTACGCCCTTGCTTGGATTTCCGCGAACTTAATCGGATTACTGTTCGAGATCCGTATCCACTCCCTCTGATTCCTGATCTCTTCAATCAAATTGTTGGCGCCAAATGGTTCTCTAAATTGGATCTCAGGGGGGCGTATAATCTGATTAGGATAAAAGAGGGGGATGAGTGGAAAACGGCGTTTAACACGCCGGAGGGACATTATGAGAACCTTGTCATGCCTTTTGGTCTGACTACTGCACCAGCAGTATTCCAACATTTTGTTAATGACATTTTTCGTCATCTGGTGGGGCTGTTTGTGGTCGTATATTTGGATGACATTTTAATTTACTCACCAGATCTTGTGTCTCACCAGGAGCATGTGAGACAGGTGTTGCAGATCTTGCGAGACAATAAACTATACGCCAAACTGGAAAAGTGTGTATTCGCCGTACAGGAACTTCAGTTTTTGGGTTTCTTGGTGTCAGCCTCTGGTTTCCGTATGGACCCTGAAAAGGTGAGAGCAGTGCTTGAATGGGATCAGCCAGAGGATCTTAAGGCTCTGCAGCGTTTTCTGGGGTTTGCTAACTACTACCGGAAATTTATTTGTAATTTCTCATCTGTTGTCAAACCTCTCACTGACATGACAAGAAAAGGGACGGATTTTTCTAAATGGTCGGACAAAGCTTGCCAAGCTTTTTCCTCTTAGAAAAAATGTTTTGCTTCGGCACCCGTTCTCATCCAACCAGATGCATCACAGCCGTTCGTTGTGGAGGTGGACGCGTCTGACGTAGGGGTGGGTGCAATATTGTCCCAGGGTCCGTCCCCTGGTAAATGGCATCCGTGCGCTTTCTTTTCTAAAAAATTGTCGTCCGCCGAAAGGAATTATGATATCGGCAATAGGGAACTTTTGGCCATTAAGTTGGCTTTTGAAGAATGGCGTCACTTTTTGGAGGGGGCAGTCCACCCGGTCACCGTCATTACTGATCACAAGAACCTGCTGTATTTGGAATCTGCTAAGCGTCTGAATTCCAGACAAGCTCGATGGTCGTTGTTTTTTACCAGGTTTAATTTTGTTGTCACTTATCGCCCTGGATCTAAGAATGTTAAGGCGGATGCCTTGTCTCGCAGTTTCCCAGGGGCCGGGAAAATGGATGACCCGATTCCTATCCTTCAGGAGGGGGTGGTAGTGTCGGCTGTATGTTCTGAGCTTGAGGAGGAGGTGTTAGAGGCTCAGGGGGACGCCCCTGCAGGACCTCCAGGGAGACTGTTTGTCCCAAATCAGTTGAGACAAAAGGTTATTGAGGCACATCATAATTCTGCTTTAGCAGGACATCCAGGGAGTAAGGCTACTTTAGATCTCCTTTCTCGCCGGTTTTGGTGGCCTAACGTTAATAAAGATGTTTTAACTTTTGTCGCGTCCTGTGGGGTTTGTGCTCGCTCTAAGACCCCTCATACCCGTCCGTCTGGGACCCTCTTACCCTTGAAACTTCCGGAGCGTCCATGGACTCATTTGTCTATGGACTTCATCACGGACCTTCCTCAGTCGTCAGGGAAGACTGTCATACTGGTGGTTGTTGACAGGTTCAGTAAGATGGCACATTTCATTGCTCTTCCTGCCCTCCCTAATGCTAAAACTCTGGCGCAGGTGTTCATTGGGGAGATTGTGAGACTTCATGGGTTGCCTTCTGATGTGGTGTCAGATAGGGGGTCTCAGTTTGTGTCCAAGTTTTGGAGGGCATTTTGTTTACGTCGGGGGATGCAATTGTCATTTTCCTCGGCTTTTCATCCGCAGACCAATGGTCAGACAGAGCGTCTGAATCAAAGCCTAGAGACTTATCTTCGGTGTTTTGTCTCAGAGAACCAGGAGGACTGGTCTTCTTTCTTGCCTCTGGCAGAGTTCGCTCTTAACAACAGGCGGAGCGAGTCCACTGGTAAGTCCCCGTTTTTTGGGGCATATGGTTTTCATCCCCAGTTTTGTACATTCAATGGGGGGGCCCTTCTGGGGTTCCTGAGGAGGAGCGTTTCTCGTCGTCACTTGCTTCAGTGTGGAGAGGTGTATTGAATAATCTGAGTGCTATGGGGAACCGTTATAAACGTATGGCTGATAGGAGGAGAGTTTCTGGTCCAGATCTTAATGTGAACGATCTGGTATGGTTGTCTACCAGGAATATAAAACTTAAAGTTCCCTCCTGGAAGCTGGGCCCCAGATTCATCGGGCCGTACAGGATCAGTTCCATAATTAATCCTGTGGCATTTCGTCTGGACCTCCCTCCTACGTTTAAAATCCACAATGTGTTCCACAAGTCATTACTTAAGAGGTACGTGGCACCAGTCATACCATCACCTCTACCTCCTCCTCCAGTGGTGGTCAATGGTAACTTGGAGTTTCAAGTGTCAAAGATCATTGACTCACGTCTGAATCGCCGGTCCCTTCAGTACTTGGTGCATTGGAAGGGGTATGGTCCAGAGGAGAGGACGTGGGTTCCTGCGTCTGACATTAACGCAGATCGTTTGGTGCGGACCTTCCACAGAACTCACCCGGGCAAACCTGGCCCTGAGGGTCCGGAGGCCCCTCGTAGAAGGGGGGGTACTGTCATGTGTGCATCGCCACGAAGATCGTCGCGGTTGCACATTCTGACTTCTCACAGCTGAGTTGCTGTTTCTTTGTGTTTGGCAGTTAGGGAGTTAATTCTGTCTGTGCTCAGTTCTGGGACTGGGTGCAGTTTCTCCCGGCTGCAATTAATTATTTGTTGATTGGTTTCCTTTAAATCTCTGGTTGTCTGTGTTGGGAGTTGCCAGTGAAATTCTTCATGCAGACCACAGATAGGATTGTATCTGTATAGACTTAAGTTAAAGAGCTCCTTAGTTGTTTTAAGCTCACCTTGCTTAGAGTTTAATATCCCAGATCATTTATGTTCCTTCTGTGTTTGAGTGTGTATGCAAGTCTGTGTTTTCTCCAGTCTGTCTTATATGTCTAATCTGTGTATTTAGCAGAGATCAGCCCATATCCCTTTGGTGGTAATCAGTATCCTTCTTAGGACTGATTACAGGGTTCAGGGACTGATAGGAGACAGGGTTAGGCTGGAGACTTGGACCTCTGAACCATTATCAGTACCTCCAAGGTGAGGGATTAGTTAGGACCCCAGTTTAGGGTCAGGTTAGACCCCCGGTCCTCCTCTTTCCTGTGACAGTGTATCAAGTCCTCAAGATTAACCCTGAGTTCAACGGATATCGTGTCAGGTAAATCTATTCTATATTTACATGCTGATGTTGCTAATCTATATGTTGTATAGAGTGTTGTTCTTTTAAGAATAGTTTACTGACATCGTACACATATCATAAGACCGCGTGACAGTAAGCAACGGAACTGCCGGATTGCGAGTCATGGCGCCAGTGGTGGTTGCTGGTGAAGTAGTCAGGGTGTCCAGGCGGGAATTAACATTCCGCAGATGACCCAGGATGGACTCCTGTTGAGACCTCTGACGAGACAGTTCATGACACAGGTCAGAGAGTGAAGGGGTTTTGGTGTCACCGGGTTCCATGGCCCGAGCAAACTGTAACGGGTCTGGGAGGCGGAACCTCTGAGCTTTATTATACAAGGAGGCTTTCCTTGTAAAGGAGCGGGTGGCGCCCGGAGAGACGGACAGGAAGTCACGGCAAGTGACAGGGACAGTCTCTGGATAGACGGGCAGGTAGTCACGGCAAGTGACCGGGGCAGTCTCTGGAAGGACAGGCAGGTAGTCACGGCAAGTGACCGGGGCAGTCTCTGGAAGGACAGGCAGGTAGTCACGGCAAGTGACCGGGGCAGTCTCTGGAAGGACAGACAGGTAGTCACGGCAAGTGACCGGGGCAGTCTCTGGAAGGACAGGCAGGTAGTCACGGCAAGTGACCGGGGCAGTCTCTGGAAGGACAGGTATATACGACCTGAGATGGTGGAGCCTCCCGGTAGGCTAGCAGGCAGATGACAGATGAATGCCCCCAAGTGAGCAGGCGAGAGTCTCTGGAATAGACGATGGTCACCGCATGTGACGTCCGAACCTCCGGGTAGGTCTGCAGGCAGATGGCAGATGAACGCCCCCAAGTGAGCAGGCGAGAGTCTCTGGAATAGATGATGGTCACCGCATGTGACGTCCGAACCTCCGGGTAGGTCTGCAGGCAGATGGCAGATGAGCGCCCCCAAGTGAGCAGGCGAGATTCTCTGGAATAGCCGATGGTCACCACCGGTGATGGCCGAACCTCCAGGTAGGCTTGCGGACAGGTAGCAGACAGCAAACTGGCAGGAGACAGGCAGGTAACTGGTAACGGAACCTGAGGGCTGAAGCAGAGTAAACAGTGCAACAACATTGCTCGGCACCTCCATTAAGGAGGGAGTACTTTATATAGGGTGGAGTCCTCCGGCATTGGCCGGGGACCTTTTGAAAGATGCGCGCGGCCCCCTTAAGAGCGGGGAGCGCGCGGGCGCGCGCCCTAAGTCCAGCAGCAGGGAAGGAGCGTGCGACCCCAGCAGGGCGGAAGGAGGACGCCGAGTGTGGGTAAGGGGGGGCGACGTCCCTGCCTGGCAGAGGACGCTGGCGCAGGGGAACAGCGTCCCTGCCTGGCAGAGGGCAGGGACGCCGGCGCTACACATGCCCGTGTCTTCCGCCGATTCCAGGGTGGCAGACTGGGCTGTGGAGGCACGGGACATTTGGGACCGCACCCAGGATGCCATTCAGGCCTCCAAAGAGAGGATGAGGTCTTCGGCCGATGCCCATCGGCGCCCCGCTCCTACATTTGCTCTGGGTGACCTAGTGTGGCTTTCTGCCCGAAACATCAGGCTACGTGTAGAGTCCACCAAGTTGGCACCTCGCTTTTTGGGCCCCTTTAAAGTTCTTGAGCAGGTGAACCCGGTGGTTTACCGCCTAGCCCTTCCGCCTCGCCTTGGTATCACCGACACCTTTCACGTGTCCTTCGTGAAACCCGTGGCCATTTCCCAGTTTTCTGAGTCATCTGCCGGGACGTCGGGTTCATCTACCGACGATCATGAGGTGAACGCCATTGTTGGGTGCAAGGTGGTACGAGGCAAAAAATTTTATTTGGTTGATTGGAGGGGTTATGGGCCTGAGGATAGGTCCTGGGAGCCTGCCGAGCATGTTCACGCTCCGCAGCTCATCGCTGCCTTTGAGCGCAGCGAGGCCCAAAGAAGGGGGGCCCTATGAGGGAGGGTAATGTTAGGGTTTGAGTTCCCGCTGCTGCACAAGGGGAGTCTCGAACCAGTCCCGCTGCGGTCCCCCATTCATCTCCTTCCACAGTGGAGCCTGCTCAGCTTAGACGTCGGTCCCAGCGTCTTGCCCAGTCTAACAGTGTGCAGAGGATTACTGCTGTTCCTCCAGGCTCTGCTATTGTGGCCAGTACTGGTTAGCGGCGAGCAGACGTCTTTGGGACAAAGTCCTTGTTTTCACCTTCTGAGCATGCCCAGAGTGAGATCTCTCATTGGAGATCAGGGGTCACATGCTCAGGTACTGCAGCAGCTCCTATTGGTCTGCCAGGAAGGTCCTATGACTACTGGTGTTCTGGAACAAGTTTCATTGGTCCTTGTTTCTGGCAGGTCCTGTAGCTGTTACTATAAAAGGGTAGCATGGCTGGGCCGCCATGCGCTAATATCAACCATTATATGCTTTGCGCCAGTGTGGTCATGCGTGTGTGTGGTTAGGGCCCGGCTGAAATAAGCCCCTAGAATACCGACTTAATCGGTGAGGAGTTTGGTATGCTAGCTGGTCAGGGTCGGTGTCCTAGATGCCCTAGATTACCGGCATAACCGGTGAGGAGTTTGATTGCCGTATTCAGGGCCTGGCGTTCAGACACCATAGATTGCGGGTGACTCCCGCGAGGACATTAGCGCATGATCACGTTCTATGTTCGCTTAGCACTTAACTGTGTACCTGGGTGCCTGACAGGACACAGAACTTTTTCTGAGCGGCCCTGTAACGTAACAGGGTTCGCTTTCAACGCTAGACAGCGCCCTAGCGTGTTTATTTTGCAACTCAGTTGTGTTTAGTGAGTTTGCACACATCGCCATATCGCGCTGCGGCACTCCTTCTAGCGGCTCTGTGGAATAACAGAGTTCGCACATATTGCCACAGCGCATTGCGGTGTTTATTTTGGCGACTCTGCGGGATAACAGAGTTTGCGTCTTGCGCCATTTTACTAGCAGCAGGTTCCGCCTGCACGGTGGACCCCGGGCTTGCGAATGCACCTCTCTACCTCATATATTTGGTGCGTTCCGCAGACCCTAACACCGAATGATAGCAGCGTAACAAACTCAAAACTGATGTCTTTTTTTGGGAGGTCTATTCCCATGCACCTGTCACGGGTGTGTCACTGCGAAGATCGTCGCGATTGCACACCCTGACTTCTCACAGCTGAGGTTCTGGTGCTGGGTGTTTTTCGGCACTGAGGGAGTTAATTCTTCCTCTCTCTGTGCTGGACTAGACCAGCCTCGCTCAGCTGCAATTAATGTTGTGGTAATTGGTTTCCTTCATATACCTGCCTGTCTGCTGGGGAAGTGTCGGTGAAAGCATTCATGCAGACCAGCAGAGCGGATCGTATTGAGAAGTCTAAAGCTAAGAGTACCTGTTGTGGTTTTCTCCTCTCCTCGCTTTATTATTTATCTCCTTACCCGTTGGTGTTCCCTCTGTAGTGATAGTTTTGTATGCAAGGTGGTCTTTTATTTTACCCCTTGTACTGTCTCGTTCGTCTTATACTGTGTGTGAAGGCAGTTACCTTCCTGTTCCCTGTGGTGGTAATCAGGGTCCTTCTCAGGACTAGATTACAGTGGTTAGGGATTCACAGGAGATAGGGTTACGCTGGCGGCCTGGACCTCTGTACCATCAACAGTACCTCCAGGTAGAGGGATTAGTCAGGACCCCAGCTTAGGGTCAGCATAGACCCCGGTCCTCCTGTATACAGAGACAGCGTGACAGCACCTTTCCACACCCACACATGGGTATACGCTTCCTGATTTTGGCTATTTGTTGTTGTCCTCCTCCTTCTCCTCCACCACCATATCACCAGGGACCGTGGTCCATGATGCAACACCCACATAATTTATTTAAAGGGTGTTTTTGATGGCCATAAAAAAATTGGTATACAGTATGTTCATGTATAACCCCCAGGGGTAAATGTTCGTCAGCCCATACACTTTGTGCATGGGCATTACAAGTATAGGAGACCCACTCCTTTCTAATGGGAACATTTTTTAATGAGGCCCTCCTCCACATTTCTTCCAAGGGGCATTGGAGTGCCTCCAAATTTTTGGCAGCCCATACATTCACTGCATAGGCAAACACTATGGGAGACCCACTTCCTAATAATGGGAATACTGTTTTCAGGAGGCCCTGCTGTACGTCTCTTCAAAGGGGTATTATGGTGCGTCTAAATTTTGGGCAGGCCTTGCATTCACTGCATACGCATTAACAGTATAGGAGACCCGCTGTTTAATAATGGGAGCAACAAAGCATAGCCGGCTGATGGCAAGAATAGTGAGGGCCGACTGCTGGCCCTATAAAAATAGGCTTTGTGACTTTCAGAGTCCCTCCTTCATAAATGAAACAGGATGTGTCTGATGTGTCACACACCACATGGCCAGATAAGCTTGTAAAATGTTAAAATAACATTTCCCAGTGAATGCATTTGTCTTGGTTGAAAACAATGCTAAAGTTCAAAAACGCATCAAAAACATTACATGTGAACATAATGGCCCAAGGTGTGGAGGAGCATTTTTGTTTTTGGTTATTTATTTTGCATTATATACAAGTCATTACCCTGGAAAATAGGTTTTATGTATGTATGTTTTTGCATGTTTTATTGCGAGTCTGTAAATGTGGCGTAAGACTCTGAAAACATTGTTCACAGCAGTGACCTGGGAGTCAGAAATGCTTCCAGGGGTCTTCCCCATGCTGTTCCCATGTCATTTGAGCACTGTTCCCATCTATTTCCGCAATTTCTAGTCCCTCTGCAGACTGCCGGGGGTGCCGACGGAAAAATGCTCGTGTTTCCCATAGACTTACATTGGGCTCATTGCTTGGGTCGAGCACCCGAGCATTCCAATTTGCTCGACCTGAGCTTCGAGCATTTTAGTGCTTGTGATACTTCGGGGCCATAAAACGTAATGGCGTATGCCGGGCGCATGTGCAATAATGATTTTATGCTTTGCCCACAGTTGGGCAAAGCATACTGCGCACGCGCGGGAGGACATTTGAATGCGCACACGTGCTCAATCTACGTGAACACAGGAATTCTACAAAATAAATGCATAGAGCAAACCAGCAGGGGGGAGAGAGGAACAATAAGCCCCGCCCATCGGACCGGACCAAGGAGATTTACATACACCACAGGAGAGCTAAAAACGGTATTTATGCATCAACAGTGGGGAGTCAGGGGGTATCAAAAGTACTGCTATAATGCTTATGTGACACTAAATTGAATGATATCTTTACATCATATCACAAAAAATGGGTGACAGATTCCCTTTAATATATTTCAATTCTTCAATACAAAAAGTGAAACTCATATTATATAGAGTCATTACAAACTGAGTTATCTATTTCAAAGTGTTTATTTCTGTTAATGTTGATTATGGATTACAGCCATAATCGGTGAACTATGTTCCGGTATACAGCGAAATACTTCCGGTACATAGTACTTCCAGCGCATGCGCACTAATGCTTTTCAGCTTTGCTCGCAGTTGGGCAAAGCATACTGCGCACGCGCGGGAGGCAATTTGAATGCGCACACGCAGGACCTGTACGCGAACAACGCTATTCACAGAACGGAATGCGTATAGCACGCTGAGGAGGGGTGGTGAGAGGGACCAGAACCAACGCCCATCGGACCGTACAAAGGATATTTACATACAGCGCGGGAGCAATATAAAAGGTTTTATGGGGTATTTATGGGGAGTCAAGGGTGTTTCACAAGTAGTTGGGGAATGTATAGCTCTCATTCTATTAGATGATATTTTTAGTTGATAGGCCAAAAAACTGGTGACAAGTTCCCTTTAAGAAAAGGCCATTCAAAAATTTGGAGGAGATTCACAAGGAGTGGACTGCTACTGGAGTCATTGCTTCAAGAGCCACCATACACAGACGTATCCAGGACATGGGTTACAAGTGTCGCATTCCTTGTGTCAAGCCACTTATGACCAATAGACAACGCCAGAAGCATCTTACCTGGGCCAAGGAGAAAAAGAACTGGACTGTTACTCAGTGGTCCGAGGTGTTGTTTTCAGATGAAAGTTAATTTGGCATTTCATTTGGACATCAAGGTCCCAGAGTCTGGAGGAAGAGTGGAGAGGAGGCCCTGCAGTACGTCTCCACAAGTTTCCACAATCAGTGATGGTTTGGGGAGCCATGTCATCTGCTGGTGTCGGTCCACTGTGTTTTATCGAGACCAAAGTCAGCGCAGCCATCTACCAGGAAATTTTAGAGCACTTCATGCTTCCCTTTGCCGACAAGCTTTTTGGAGATGCAAATTTCATTCTCCAGCAGGACTTGTCAGCTGTCCACACTGCCAAAAGTACCAATACCTGGTTTACAAACAACAGTATCACTGTGCTTGATTGGCCAGTTAACTCGCCTGAACTTAACCCCATAGAGAATCTCTGTAGTATTG
>JARQOD010007597.1:0-38690 GCA_033576555.1 Oophaga sylvatica | reverse complement strand
CTTTCCTGGAGATATGTGTAGTCCAAAACACAAATATATGACTTGGATTTTCGCCACCAGTCTCTCTGTCTGCTAATATTGCACAGATTGAATAGAGGATGGTCTTGAGTGCAAGGCATATCTATTTTACCTTGCCAGGTATCATAGAAAGTTAAATGAGTATGGTGTGTTTTTACCATCATTTCACTTTGTGATACAAGGCCAGGGATTCTAGATATACCTTGTAATTAACCACATCCTCTATTCCGTGTGTGTTGAATAAACTGAGGAGATGATGGTGAAAATACACGTTATATGTACAATACCCTGGCCTTGTATCATTACTATCACAGCTGGGCAGGTGAATACACATGAGTTTTAACCTGCAGCGTCGTTTCAGTCTGCATTTATTTCAAGCATACTGTAGCGATGCTGCAGTTTATAACTCATGTTTATTCACCTGGCCAGGCGTGATAAATTCTGAAGTAAGGATGTGTTATTTGGGGCATCACCACTTCAGCATGACACCAGGCCTGGGTATTGTAGAAGATGTATAAACTTTATCATCTCTCCAGTCTGCGTTCAAAATCAAGTCACAGTGATGATACTACAAATAATATTTATAGTCACATGGTCAGGTATATCAGGTGTAATAAAGAGTGACGGATGCTAGTGCATCCACAAATCACTATTTGTAACCTCAGGCCAGGTGACACAAATATTAGTTGTTTTATCTCCACGGTCGCTGCTAATGGAACCAAAACTGGAGAGATGATAAAGGTCATACAACTTGTGTGTGTGGATGTATAGTCACCTGGTCAGGGTTACTAGTAAATTCATGATGCATAAAAAACACAGCATCATGAATTCACTGGTAAACCTGGCCAGTTGATTATTGTATTTGAGTGTAAAAACACAGAGTGCACTCGGTACAGGTATCAAAACAGTTATTTTATTAACATACAGACAAGAAGGTATTTTATTAACATACAGACAAGAACACTTTTTTTTACACCATTTGTTCTTGCCATTCCACCCGTCCTACATCTGACATAAAGTAGGCCGCAAATTGGTCCCTCATTTGGCCGACTTCAACAGAAGACCTGAGAGGGTGCTGAGTGAACTCAGGCAATGGGTTAGGAGCTGCATCATCAAGTTCAAAGTTTGGTAGCTCTTTAGACATTACAAAATTATGTAGCACCACACATGCCTTCACGACTTCATCCACTGTTTCCAGTTTCAGATGAATGGCTGTGCCCAGAATGCGCCATCTGGAAACAAGTATACCGAAGGCACACTCTACAGTTCTTCTGGCCCTGGTCAGCCTGCAATTAAATATTTTTTTGTTGTGGTCCAAGTCCCGGCTGGAGTAGGGTTTGAGCAGGTGTTGGCACATGTGGAATGCCTCATCCCCAACCATGACAAATGGCTGTGGCGGACCTTCGGTGTGGGGAAGAGGCCGTGGCATGGGAAAATCGAACTGGTTTCCATACAACCTCCGGCCCATGTCCGAGTTCTTAAAAGCCTGTGAGTCATTTCCACGGCCAAATGCCCCAATGTCCACTGCAACAAACATACAATCTGCATCCGCAATGGCCACGAGAACTGTAGAGAAGTACTTTTTGTAGTTGTTGTTCTCCGAGCCTGTTCTTTTGGGTTTGATGATCCGGATGTGTTTCCCATCAACTGCTCCCAAACAGTTGGGGAAATTGCAGGTTGTCCAGAATTTTTCAGCTATTTCTAGCCACTTTTCTGTGGTGGGCAGGGGCATAAATTCTGGACAGAGAACATTCCACAATGCCCGGCAGGCGTCCACAACAATTCCTTACAAGGTGGAGATACCAATCCGGAGGAATCGCCCGACGGAGCTGTGTTTCCTGTCTCCGGATGAATTGTTGGACCCGAGCAAGTAAATCCCTGAAGCTTTCTTGGGACATCTGGGTATAGTCCGTCAATTTCTCGGGGTTTGCCTGCAGCTCGCTATAGAGGGTGTGGTACACTCCACGGCTCTACCGGAGTTCACCAATGGAATGTACCCACAAACGCCGCCGCTGCCGTCTTCGCTGTCTCTCTCTCCCTTTCTTCATGGCAAGCAACTGCATAAGCCTGAGCCATTGCGATGTCCAGATCCAAGTTGAAGTGGAAACTCTTCCAGCGCAGATCCATGTTCACAAAGGCAAATGCAAGCAAATGTGAAGAATGGCTGTAAACAGGCTCTATATAAAGATTTCCCATAACACACGCCCACTGGTGTCTCATTGGTGGAGTCTGTTGCAAGAATTTTTCAAGGATTTTCCTCCTGTGAAATGTGCAGAAAAAACGCAAACGCATGCAAAAACGCTTGAAATCGCATACTTTTGCTGCATTTTTTTGTCGTAATGCGCACTCTTATGCGACTAAATTTCGCTGCGATTACAAGCGTTTTCACATGTTTTTTTCATGCGTTTTATGTGTGCTCGAAACGCAGCACAAAAAAACGCAAGTGTGAAAGCAGCCTTATTCCTTTTTTTTTATGTAACTTTGCAGTGACAGATGTGACAAGGCAGTGGCGCAGCTGTCGGGATTGCTACCAAAGGGAGAGGCAGCTGAGGGCGCGTAGTGGGGCCTCAGCAAGCACCAAGAGGAAATACCTCTATTTTGAGCGCCTCAATTTTCTGGCGCCGGTGATGGATCTGCGAGCGTAAGTGCATGTCTGTAGAAAGGCTATTACTGCTTTTGATATCAAATATTAATTTTATTCTTGGTTTTCCTATATAGCACGGAGTCTAACCTTACCGAGAGGGAGACTGGTTCTGACTCGGAGGTAGTGATAGACCCAGTGAGTGATGTTGCTGAGGAGGCTGGCCCTTCCTCTGCAGCTTCAACATCCACCCAAGCAGCACCACCAGCACCAGCACCACCAGCTAAGGAGTCAGACAGCCAGGCTCAACATCAAGAGGAGCATCTCCTAAGCAGTAGCCCTACTAGGCCTCAGGATGGGTCTCCTCAAGCTTCCGTGATTCCACGGCGAGGCAGGCGCAGAAGAGAAGGAGTTGGTTCTGGGACAAGGAGGCAGGTGGACAGAGGAGTTCTGGACTATTTGTCCAATGCTGCACATGATGGGGAGGAGGCATTTGGACGCAGTCTGGCACGCTACCTCAGGGGTATTCCCCGTGAGCACAGACTGCGGATCAGAGGTGCTCTCCAAATTGTTCTGGATGCAGGCACCCACCAAATGATCCCAACACTGTCTTTGATTTTCTGGAAAGGTGGCAGCTTTCATCAGAAAATCAACTACAGTTGTTGGGAAGGCATCGAATAGAGGGTGCTTCAGCCTCTCAACCTCCTCCTCATCATCATCCTCCTCCTCCACCTCCTCCTTGTGTCCAACAGAGACCAACCCCTACTCCACAACCTGCTTCATACAACAATGTACCTCAGCAGATGCAATACATGGGACATAGTGGCCATTCCCAATATGCCCACTTGAACAATGTTGTAGGCTGGCCACAACATGGGTATGGTCGACATGGGCATATTGGGGGGTATACTCAAAGTGGGCAGCCCTATAGTCAGGACTACCAACAGCAATTTCCCATGTACCCCAACCCCCATCAGGATCCAGGCAGAAACCCACAACAGACAGGGCAGTCTGCCACTACTCAGGGTGACACAGTGGTTGGTGATCAACCAGGCCAAAACACCCAAACTGGACCTCCACCTTCACCACCCTCCACCTACCATAACTTGTAGGTCCTAATTGTTGACTCGTTTGAGTATATTTTGAGTGCCTTTCTATTTTTTATTTTTTACTCGTTATATTTGTTAAACAAAGGTAAACTTAACCTTAGTACATATTTGTCCACTATGGTTTCTTTGAGAGCGACTACAATATACACAAATTAAAAGTGTTAAGTCGCATTGGTTGTATGCTGATATCATTATATGTGATGTCCTGTGTAACGTATATAGAACAGGAGAGTACGAACACCAATACAACAACAAGAAGGTAAACAAAAAAGTGTTTAAGGTACAACAAAACAACCACACTACATAGATAAGGCCTCCTCTTGCCAGGGAGTAGCACCCTCAGTGGACACAAAATAATTAGTGAACACATCACCTACTTTAAGGCCAGAAGGGGGACGACGGGGATGGATGAGTGGTCTCATAGGCATAGACACATTACCAGACCCAAGGTCAGCCACATCAGGTGAGGAGCATTCATGCATTCTAGTGAAGTTATGTAGGACCACACATGCTTTTACTACCACATTTACATTAGCTTCACTCAGCTATTTGGCACAAAGAATACCAAAGGTGCACTCCACCAGGCGTCGTGCACGTGAAAGGCGAAAATTAAAGATTCTATGCCGATGGTTCAGATTGCGACGGGATATGGCCACATAAAATGACGTGTCAATTGAAACGCCTCATCCGCTACAAGAACATAAGGCACTGGTTCCAGATTGGAGTCTGGAATTTGACGTGGTGGTAGTAAGTCCAATTGGTTATTGCGTAGCCGCCGACCCATAATGGAAGAATTGAAGACTCTGGAGTCTCCAGTCCTTCCATAGGTCCCAATGTCTACAATTATAACCTGTACTGACTGTCGACCAAGGCCAACAAGACTACAGAAAAAAATTGTTTATAATTGTAGAATTGGGACCCAGAGTTCGACGGCTTACGCACACGAATGTGCTTCCCGTCCAGGGCTCCAATACAGTGTGGAAACTGGCAAGTTTCTTCAAATCCACGTGCAATCCTCAACCAGTCAGCCATTTTAGGCTCAGGCATGACCTCTTCATGTAGTCTGGACCAAATTTCTACACAAGTACAGCGGACAATGCCTGAAATGGTGGATTTGCCAATTAAGAACTCTAAGTGCAGAGCAGCATATGACAGGCCAGTGGAAAGGAACCTGCATACAAAAGAACAAAAAACATGGACACATCAGCACAGCAAACACCAAGCACAGCATTCCCAACACTTACAATGGGTCAGTTTATAAAAGCATGCAGGCAGTAAATGCAATGAGATGACATGCCTTCTGTGGGTTACACACAAGCAAATAATTAAGATGAGTAAGCGTGCTAAAAACATTCCTGACAATATGTTAACAATAAGTAAGTTACAACACTAGGAAAGTAGCTATGTTGTGGAGAACATCATCAATATATCATTCACACACATACCGTAATGTTAGGATAAGCCGTTCCTCAGCAGAATTAGCTGGACGCATCCTGGTGTCCTGAAAGGTGATCCCAGGGCGCACAATCTCCAGCAACTTATCGAACGTACCAAGACTCATTCGACAATATTGAAAAACTTGTCGGTGATAATGCCTTTTACTTATCCTTCGCCTCAAAAGTGGATGGACCCACATTCTTCGGCGGCTTCTGGGATCTGCAATCACAGGGTATGGCTCCCCAAACCGTCGGGATATAACCCAATTGTACAGCACACGCTCAGTGGTATTAAAAATCATTGTCTCGCTCATGTTTGTGACAAAGCAGCAATAAAGCAGTAAGCACAAATAACCCAATGAGTCCACTGCAAAGTTGGGAGGCTCACACCTGTTGGAGACCCCTTAAATATGGGTATGGCTGATGATTTAAATTAGTTTCAGGCCTCAAAACTGTTATTTGTCCATTTTGGTAGGCTGCGACAAAAAATCGCAAGTCGGATGTCAATCATCATCATCATCATCGCCGGAAAATGTATGACAGAAGGAGCAATGTTCATGAAACTTTTGTGCGATAATCGTCTGACTAAAACGATTTTTTAGACGTTGTGTGTGACCCCGGCCTTAGTCATGTACCAACGATCTGCTCTCCCTAATGCTCTCAATGTTCAGTGAAAAACTGAGAGAAGCTCGTTGTCACAGGACCATAAGAATGAAAATCGCATATGTGTGAAGTGTCCATGTGATGACTACTGGAACCTGCAGAGCTGAATCCTGACATTGCAGCTTCTGAATTCTCACAACTAATGCACTGCACACTTTTAGGGTTCTCCCTTACCGGTGGCAAAAGTACACGGTCATATCAGCACAAGCATGTGATTTATATACTTCTGGCCACATTCCGACTAGACGTGCCCGGCCTCGCTCTGTTCATTTTCATTGAGTAAGGCCACACATGTCTAGTCAGCAAGTGACCGTGAGTCGCCCACCAGGGCCGTGGGGTACTCGGTACCGAGCCCGTTGACTTCTATGGGGGATGTCACGGTAGCCACGACTCGGTCTGTGCCCCTGGGTGCTCACTTAAAAGGGGATTTATTTACAGGGAATAATGTTCGTGTAGTTATTCGTGACGCCACCTGTAGTGTCTGGTCAGGGTGACCAGCGCTGTTGTGCAAGTCCTCTGGAAGAGATGGTGTAGTGCAGCTAGTTGGTATACCTCCTACAGGTGAGGTAGTGTTCCTCCAGGGCAGGTAGATGTGATAGTGAAGGAATAGAGCTTGTGGATGTAGCAGAGAGGAATGTGCGACGCTGGAATAATTCTAGGAAACAGTCCAAGTGCAGTTTCAGGGTTTTTACTCACAGTCTGTTGTGCACCATACAGATGCCCGCCTGGCACTGTGTCCTCTGGGTGAGTGGTCCAGTAACTCCCAGGTAGATTGGTCGCACTTCCCAGAACTCCCTTTCAGTGTGTTCCTTTCCTGGCCTTTTCTCTCTGTGCTTTTCTACTCCTTTCTTCCTAGCACCTCACCATACAGTCCTTCAGATCAGAAGCTGCGGTCCTGTCGGGAAACAGATTAGGTCTGTATGTCCTTGGTCCTATATAGCTTCCTTCCAGGGGATGCTGCTGGTGGTGGTGGCAATGACCCATAAAGTGATCAACGCCGTCGGCTTACTAGTAGGGCCTGAAGCTTTCCCACTAGTCTAGGGGCCGTTCCCTAATGGCCTGGTCCTTCCTTCCTCAGGATGGGTCCACGGATGGATAAACCAATGTCCGTGCTTTTGGGACCCTTTCTCTGACTTCAGAAGCTCTTAAGGCCAGCTCTCCTACCGAGAGACTCCTAAGGGAGTTCTCGAGTGTCTGCTCGCTTCCACACCTAAGTGTGTTCTGCCCTCTAAGTTTCTCTTCTCTCTAGCTGCTGCCTAAGCTCCACCCACCCATATATACACCTGTTATGTTTAGGTAACTGAGGAGAAATAGCAAAAAATAGCAGAAGCGGTAATACACCAGAGAGGCTGGAACCTATTGGATTGCAGTAACCTGAACTAACCACACAAATAGAGGTAGTCGTGGAGCGTTCCTACGGTGATCCTAGATGCTTCGTCACAGCCTGAGAGATAACTACACCTAAAGGCAGAAAGATGAAAGCTATCTGCCCCGGAGCAGATACCCAAAGAAAATAGGAAGCCCCCAAACATGTAATGGCGGTTAGACAAGAAGAAAGCACGGACACAGACAGAAAATAGAATGAGCAAACGCTGGGGCCCAATCTGTCTAGACAGAAAAGTACAGGAAAGAATTCTGACTGCAATCCAAAAAAAACCCTAACAAAAATACCAACACTTCTGATTGCCAAAAAACCTGAGATCACACGATCTCTACCACCTAAATCAGATCTCTGGTGTAACAAAACAAAGCCGCAGCCACTGAAAAAACAGGAAAAAGCAAATGAACAAATAACAGTGGCTACAGATAAATTGAGAGGAGCACAGGCCCCAGGAGGGGACCCGGCCAAAAACCTGAGATCACACGATCTCATCCACCTAAATCAGATCTCTGGTGTAACAAAACGCTATTCAGCAAATAAAAAGTAACAAAGGAGCAAAGCAAAAGTGCAGACACAAACGGAGCACAACTGCAGCGCCAGACCCCCAAAAGGGGACAGGCTGCAGTCCACTGCAAGCAGCAAACCAGCAGAGAAAATCAAACAGAGGAAAAAAAAAACAGCAAACACTTATCTGAAGGAGAGCAGGAAACTAGCAGAGCATCAAGCAAGACCAGAAGGAACAAATGATAACCGGCAAGGCTGCTGGGAACTCAGGCCACTTATATCCTACCATTCAGCGTCAGCTGAAGGCCATTCCGTAATCAGTTCATTACCCTCAGCAACCACCGGAGGGAGCCCCAGCTCAGAAGCCGCCTCCAGCATATTCACAACAGTACCCCCCCTTGAGGAGGGGTCACCGAACCCTCACCTGCGCAACCAGGCCGATCAAGATGGGCTCGATGATAGGCACGGATAAGTCTCCCAACATGAATGTCCGAAGCAAACACCCAAGAATTGTCCTCCTGACCATAACCTCTCCACTTAACCAAATATTGGAGTTTCCGTCTAGCAAAACGAGAATCCAGTATCTTCTCAACCACATACTCCAAATTGTCCTCAACCAAAACAGGGTCGGGAGGCGCAGCCATAGGAACCACTGGTTCGACAAACCTCTTCAATAAGGACTTGTGGAACATGTTATGGATCTTAAATGTCCCTGGAAGAAGCAAACGGAAGGAAACCAGATTAATAATTTCCATGATCTTATAAGGTCCAATGAACCTTGGCTTAAATTTAGGAGATGCAACCTTCATAGGGATATTCCTTGAGGACAACCAAACCAAGTCCCCCACTTTAAAACGAGGACCATCAGTCCCATGCCGGTTAGCAAACCGCTGGGCCTTCTCCTGAGAGAGAGACAACCCCTCCACCACCTGGTCCCAAATCTGCTGCATACGCTGCACAATAGAGTCAACCCCCGGACAGACAGAAGCCTCCGCCTGTCCTGAAGAAAATCGAGGGTGAAACCCGGAATTGCAGAAAAATGGAGACATCAAGGTGGCAGAGCTAGCCCTATTATTAAGAGCAAACTCAGCCAAAGGCAAAAAAGAGACCCAGTCATCTTGATCAGCAGACACAAAACATCTCAAATAAGTCTCCAAGGTCTGGTTTGTTCTCTCGGTTTGTCCATTGGTCTGAGGGTGAAATGCAGAGGAGAAAGACAACTGAACACCAAGTTTAGAACAAAATGTCCTCCAAAATCTGGAAACAAACTGGACTCCTCTGTCAGACACAATGTTCTCCGGAATGCCATGTTACCGAACCACATGCTGAAAGAACAAAGGCACCAACTCGGAGGAGGAAGGCAACTTCGGTAATGACACAAGATGTATCAGCTCAGAAGCCGCCTCCAGCATATTCACAACACCCAGCAGTATACACACATTAGCCCTATATGCACAGCAGTATACACACACTAGCCCTATATACCCAGCAGTATACACACACTAGCCCTATATACACAGCAGTATACACACACACACTAGCCCTATATGCACAGCAGTATGCACACACACACTAGCCCTATATGCACAACAGTATACACACACACACACACACACACACACACTAGACCTATATACACAGCAGAGCAGTATACACACACTCTAGCCCTATATACACAGCAGTATACACACACAGCAGTAAACACACACACATTAGTCCTATATACACAGCAGTATACACACAAACACTAGCCCTATATACACAGCAGTATACACACACACACTAGCCCTATATGGACAGCAGTATACACACACACACTAGCCCTATATACCCAGCAGTATACACACACTAGCCCTAAATACACAGCAGTATACACACACACATTAGCCCTATATGCACAGCAGTATACACACTCACACTAGCCCTATATACACAGCAGTTTACACACTATGGGCTCCTTTCCATTTGTGGAAAAAAAAATGGTCCGTTTTCTGGATGAAAAAAACGGTCCGAATATATGCAATTGTCATGCGATTGTCATGCGATTTGTATGCGATTTTTAATCGCACCATCCGTTTTCCATCCGTTTTCCATCTGTATGCAATGCGATTTTAACATGACGTTTTACATAGAGCAGTTCTCTCTATGTCAAAATTCATGTAAAAATCACATTGTCAAAAAAAAAAGTACACAAAAAGCAAATAATTATATACAGTACAGACCAAAAGTTTGGACACACCTTCTCATTCAAAGATTCTTCTGTATTTTCATGACTATGAAAATTGTAGAATCACACTGAGGGCATCAAAACTATGAATTAACACATGTGGAATTGTACATTACACTTTACAAAAAAGTGTGAAACAACTGAAAATATGTCTTATATTCTAGGTTCTTCAAAGTAGCCACCTTTTGCTTTGATTACTGCTTTGCACGCAGAAAAGGTGAACAGCTGGACTCTACATGCCTAGTTCCCACCGTGAAGCATGGAGGAGGTGGTGTGATGGTGTGGGGGTGATTTGCTGGTGACACTGTTGGGGATTTATTCAAAATTGAAGCAGTGAGCGGTCCAGCTCACCCCAAACCATCTCGATTGGGTTCAGGTCTGGTGACTGTGGAGGCCAGATCATCTGGCGTAGCACCCCAACCCTCTCCTTCTTGGTCAAATAGCCCTTACACCGCCTGGAGGTGTGTTTGGGGTCATTGTCCTGTTGAAAAATAAATGATGGTCCAACTAAACGCAAACCAGATGGAATAGCATGCCGCTGCAAGATGCTGTGGTAGCCATGCTGGTTGACTATACCTTCAATTTTGAATAAATCCCCAACAGTGTCACCAGCAAAGCACCCCCACATCATCACACCACCTCCTCCATGCTTCACGGTGGGAACCTGCATGTAGAGTCCATCCGTTCACCTTTTCTGCGTGAAAAGCAGTAATCAAAGCAAAAGGTGGCTACTTTGAAGAACCTAGAATATAAGACATATTTTCAGTTGTTTCACACTTTTTGTAAAGTGTATTGTATAATTCCACATGTGTTAATTCATAGTTTTGATGCCTTCAGTGTGATTCTACAATTTTCATAGCCATGAAAATACAGAAAAATCATTGAATGAGAAGGTGTGTCCAAACTTTTGGTCTGTATTGTATATATAATATATTATATATATAGGTCATACACTTCTACATAGTATAATAGCCGCTAATTCATCCCCGGCTATACTGTAAAATCACACTGACAGCTTTAATAAAGAATGGAAAGAATACATATAGACACATAAAATACATATATATATATATACATGTCATTGTGACATATATATATATATAGGTCATACACTTCTACATAGTATAATAGCCGCTAATTCAATTGCCGGCTTTTGTGAAATTACAGACCCGACATGAAATGACACATGGTTTACATACAGTTAACCATGTAATTTCATGTAGTTTGATATATGGTTTTCACTAACAATTACATGAGTGTATGTGTGCAAAATTTCCACATGTAGGGGTTTATGAAAGGTGTAAATTCGTTGAAAAAAAATGTGTGGGCTCCCGCCCTATTTTCTCAACCAGACAGACAAAGCCAGCGAGTGGAGGCAGATAATAATAGCCTAGGGAGGGTGCATTTGCCCCCAGCCACCCCAGAAAAGGCTAATCTATAATTAGATGCGCCCTTTCTGGCACTTTGCTGGTCTATTCCCATTGCCCTGTAGCGGTGGCGAATCGGTTAATAATGGGTTAAAGCCACCTTGCTATTGAAAGGTGACTTTAAGCCAGGTTAATAATTGAGAGTTGTCAATTTGACAACTCTCAATTATTAATCCTATTGTATGAAATGGTTAAAAAATACACACACACATTAATGAAAAATCATTTTAATGAAATAAATGCAAAGTTTTTGACTATCTTTTATTGTACAGGTAATCCTCGATTCCCTTGTTCTCCTGAAATAAAAATGAAATAATAAAGCAACATTATTCTTTCCTATCCGACGCACAGTCAGGTCCCACGCTGTAATACATCAGAAAGGGTTAACTAGCTTTCAGCCAAGCAGCGCAGCTAATGCTTGCCGCTGAGCTGAAAGCTCCTGAATAAATGACTTCCTCTCCCAGCGACAGGAGAGAAAGTGATTACTGTGTGAAGCTTCATTGATTGCTTCCCACTGTAATCAGTTCACTTCAGGTCAGCGGGGACACCGGACAGTAACAGTGACGTCAGAGGGAGTCCCCGCTGACCTGAAGTGAACTGATTTCTGTGGGAAGCTATCAATTAAGCTTCCCACAGTAATCACATCCTCTCCTGTTGCCGGGAGAGGATGTCATTCATTCAGGAGCTTTCAGCTGAGCAGGCAGCATTAGCTGCACTGCTTGGCTGAAAGCTAGTTAACCCTTTGTGAAGGATTACAGCGTGGGACGTGACAGAGCGGCGGATAGGTAAGAATAATGTTGTTTTATTATTTTTTTTTTTATTATAGGAGATCAAGGGCTTAACAAGGATTAAGAGTTAAATAAAAGATGGTCAAAAAATGTGTTTTTATTTCATTAAAATTATTTATTCTTAATGTGTGTGTTTTTTATTTACTTCAATAGGATTAATAATTGATAGTTGTCTAATTGACAACTCTCAATTATTAACCTGGCTTAAAGTCACCTTTCAATAGCAAGGTGGCTTTAACCCATTATTAACCCATTCGCCACCGCTACAGGGCCATGGGAATAGACCGGCAAAGTGCCAGAAAGAGCACATCTAATTATAGATTTGCCTTTTCTGGGGTGGCTGGGGGCAGATATTAGTAGCCAGGGGGGGCACAAAATAAATGCACGCTCCCTAGGCTATAATTATCTGCCCCCACTCGCTGGCTTTGTCTGTCTGGTTGAGAAAATACAGTGGGAGCCCACGCTTTTTTTTTACAACGAATTTACACCTTTAATTAACCCTACATGTGTGAAATTTTGCACACATACACTCATGTAATTGTTAGTGAAAACCATATATCAAACTACATGAAATTACATGGTTAACTGTATGTAAACCATGTGTCATTTCATGTCGGGTCTGTAATTTCACAAAAGCCGGCAATTGAATTAACGGCTATTACACTATGTAGAAGTGTATGAACTATAAATATATATATATATGTGTCACAATGACATGTATATATATATATATATATATATGTATTATATGTGTATATATGTAGTGTTTTGTGAGCTGTCAGTGTGATTTTACAGTAGCCGGGGATGATTTGCCGGCTTTTCAAAGGACACTGGTGAGTATAAATCGGACAGCACTCGCATGGTGTGAGTGCTGTCCAATTTTTTATCGCATCCATTGACTTGCATTAGCAATTATCATGCCAAAATCGCTGCAAATCGCAGCATGCTGCGATTTTTTTTCTCAGACCGATTTCAGCTGAGAAAAAAAATCGCAAATGAGAAGTCCCCTATTGAATAACATTGGTCCGATTGCAATCTGATTTTTTATCGGCTTACAATCGTCCGTTTTTGTCTCGAGTATGAGCCCTATGACAGAGTCACTGGTAATGTAATACAGGGGAGATATGTTTCACTATGCTGTTGTGAACATGTTGAAGACAACTTCGGAGCTGAAACTCCCTCTGGTGGTTGCTGAGGGTATTGAACCTAGGTTGAACAGCAAAAATCCACCACCTGCAACTGAGGATTGGTTATCAGATGGTACGGATTGGCCTGATATAAGTGAGCTGACCACCCATAGTCCTTGCAGGTGATCAATTGTTCTTCCTGGTCTAGGTTGGAATTCAGCTTGCTTTTCTGCTGTCTCCTGCTCTGCTTGCATTCAGATAAGTCACTTTCAGTTTTTTCTTTACTGTGGTTTGATTTTCCTTGCTTTTTTGCTGCACTACTTTTTGTCTTCAGCCAAGTCCCCTTTGGGGGGCTTTGGCTGGTCTCCGTTTGTTTTTTGTATTTGTTCATTTGCTCAGTTCTTGTGATATTTTTCTGCTGGGTAGCTACTTATCCACACCAGAGATCTGATATAGGTGGTCGAGACCGTGTGGTCTCAGTATTTTTGCATTCAGAAGTGTTGGAGTTTTTCCTGGGGTTTTTCTGGGTTGCAGACAGTATTCTCTCCTTTTCTGTCTGTGTTCGTGTTTTCATCTTGTCTAACCGCCATTATATGTTTGGGGGCTTCCTATTCTTTTGGGGCTTTCCTCCGGGGCAGTTAGCTTTCCTCTTTCCATCTTCAGGGATAGCTAATCTCTCCGGCTGTGACGAGGCGTCTAGGGCACCGTAGGAACGTTCCACGGCTGCTTCTATTTGTGCGGTTAGTTTAGGGGTCTGCAACCTATTAGTTTCCAACCTCTCTGGTGTTTGGCTGCCTATGCGGTTATCTGCTCCTGCCTCCTCAGCTACCAAAACATAACACTATGCCTAATGGCGTCAGTGATATAAAATCGAGAGTTTTATTTCCTCCAGCACAATGTGTTGCGAGGGTTAAATTAATGAATGTTATGTGCTGTTTTTTAGGGGGACATTCATAGAGTGGGTGGGAGAGTGTCTCCCCCATATCTCCACCTACAGAGCTGACACCACTGTGTGCTGACAGGACCTTGGTGATGTCACAGTCATGTGATCAGTCACGTGGCTGAAGACTCACATGGTCTGGGCTTAAATGGCTGAAGGAAAGAGCTTTCAGTGTTCAGTGTGTGCGTCTGGAGAAGGAGGACTCCAGGAAAGTGTTGAGTGGACCTGTGAACCTGAACAGTGTGTGCTCTGCCAGCTGTGAGCGGGAAGAACTGCGCTCACAGAAGGACTGTGTTTGTTCTGCCACATTTTGTTTTGTTTTCCTGTTTTGCCCAGAGGGCTGTATTTTCTTTACTATACATTGGTTTATGCTGCCTAGCATAAACCAAAGGGAAGTTCTTAATGCTGCAGTGTACCCGTGTCTACCTCCATGTCCAGCCGAGTGAGCTGATCAACCCCAGTTACTCCCGCTCACGGCTGGCAGAACGCACATTGTTCAGGCACGCTGTGCTTTTTGTGCCAAAACCTGATTCTATGGAGTAGGACTTTTTTTTTCAACACTAAACATTACCAGTATGCACAAGAGACAAATCTAGCATGCCAAAACCACAGAGAAAAAAAACAAGAAAAACCAAGGGAAACCTGGTTTTCTCTGCAGCCTCTTTCCTGCCAAGAGATCAGATTTTGCTGCAGAAAAAAAGCCCACCTATTGTGAACTTACCCTTAGGCCACATTCACACGTTCAGTATTTGGTCAGTATTTTACCTCAGTATTTGTAAGTAAAAACCAGGAGCGGATGATAAATCCAGAAGTGGCGACGTGTTTCTATTATACGTTTCCTCTGATTGGTCCTTCCCTGGTTTTGGCTTACAAATATTGAAGTAAAAAACTCACCAAATACTGAATGTGTGGCTATGCCCTTGGGACTTATCTGACATACTTGTTTTAGCCGTGTATTAGTATAAAGAGCTGTCAAGAAATCCTGACCAATTTCTCTAAAACCCCACACAGATTTGTCCGCTTTTATCTAATTGTATTGAACTCAACTAGTAAATGAATGTGTCCATGAAAAAAATGTGTTCTCGTCAGATGTCATTCATTTGCTGTCCATTTTTAACAGTTTGACCCCTTTCCGATATTGGGTGTAGTAGTACACCGATACCGGACTGCTTAAATGTGTCCGCAACGGCCACGGGTGGAATTGCGATCCACCCACGGCTGTTAACTAGTTAAATGCCACTGTCACTCTCTGACAATGGCATTAAACTCTCGCTTACCAGAAGCACATCACTAAAACCTCTACGGTTGTCATTGCCAGCGGGGTGGCGCTCATAGAAAGTGAGCATTTCTGCTACACACAGGCGATCTGATCATTGTCTGTATGTAGCAGAGGAGATCAAAGTATTGCAGCTTCTCGGCTCCAATGGAGACTATTGAAGCATGCAAAAAGTAACAAAAAAGTTTTTAAAAATATTTAAAAAAATATATATAATAGTTCAAATCACCCCCTATTTAAAATAAAACAATAAAAAAAATCAAACATACACATATTTGGTATTGCTGCGTTCAGAATTGCTCGATCTATCAATATAAAAAAAGTATTAACCCGATCGCTAAATAGCGTAATGAGAAAAAAATTCAAAATGTCAGAATCACGTTTTTTTGGGTCACCGCTACACTTCGATAAAATGCAATAACGACTGAACAAAGGATTGTATCTACAGTCATGGCCAAAAGTTTTGAGAATGACACAAATATTATATTTTCACATGATCTGCTGCCCTCTAGGGTTTTTATGTGTGTTTGACATGTTTTTATCACAGACAGAAATATAATTGCAAACATATGAGTAACAAAAGCTTATATTGACAGTTAGAATGAGTTAATGCAGCAAGTCAATATTTGCAGTGTTGACCCTTCTTCTTCGGGACCTCTGCAATTCTCCCTGGCATGCTGTCAATCAACTTCTGGACCAAATCCTGACTGATAGCAGTCCATTCTTGCACAATCAATGCTTTCATTTTGTCAGAATTTTTAGGTTTTTGTTTGTCCACCCGTCTCTTGATGATTGACCACAAGTTCTCAATGGGATTAAGATCTGGGGAGTTTCCAGGCCATGGACCCAAAATCTCTATGTTTTGTTCCCTGAGCCATTTAGTTATCACCTTTGCTTTATGGCAAGGTGCTCCATCATGCTGGAAAAGGCATTGTTGATCGCCAAACTGCTCTTGGAGGGTTGGGAGAAGTTGCTCTTGGAAGACATTCTGGTACCATTCTTTATTCATGGCTGTGTTTTTAGGCAAGACTGTGAGAGAGCCGATTCCCTTGGCTGAGAAGCAACCACACACATGAATGGTTTCAGGATGCTTAACAGTTGGCATGAGACAAGACTGGTGGTAGCGCTCACCTTGTCTTCTCCGAATGAGGCGTTTTCCTGATGTCCCAAACAATCGAAAAGGGGATTCATCAGAGAAAATAACTTTACCCCAGTCCTCAGCAGTCCACTGCCTGTACCTTTTGCAGAATATCAGTCTGTCCATGATGTTTTTTCTGGAGAGAAGTGGCTTCTTTGCTGCCCTCCTTGAGACCAGGCCTTGCTCCAAGAGTCTCCGCCTCACAGTGCGTGCAGATACACTCACACCTGCCTGCTGCCATTCCTGAGCAAGCTCTGCACTGCTGGTAGCCCGATCCCGCAGCTGAAACACTTTTAAGAGACGGTCCTGGCGCTTACTGGTCTTTCTTGGGCACCCTGGAGCCTTTTTGGCAACAATGGAACCTCCCTCCTTGAAGTTCTTGATGATGCGATAGATTGTTGACTGAGGTGCAATCTTTCTAGCTGCGATACTCTTCCCTGTTAGGCCATTTTTGTGCATTGCAATGATGACTGCACGTGTTTCTTTAGAGATAACCATGGTTAACAGAAGAGAAACAATGATGCCAAGCACCAGCCTCCTTTTAAAGTATCCAGTGGTGTCATTCTTACTTAATCATGACAGATTGATCTCCAGCCATGTCCTCATCAACACCCACACCTGTGTTAATGGAGCAATCACTGAAAAGAGGTTAGCTGGTCCTTTTAAGGCAGGGCTGCAATGATGTTGAAATGTGTTTTGGGGGATAAAGTTCATTTTCTAGCCAAATATTGACTTTGCAAGTAATTGCTGTTAAGCTGATCACTCTTTATAACATTCTGGAGTATATGCAAATTGCCATTAGAAAAAGTGAAGCAGTAGACTTTGTAAAAATTAATATTTGTGTCATTCTCAAAACTTTTGGCCATGATTGTAAACACGGATGTAAGTGCTCAGCATAGAGCATCGGATAACTGTGATCCCAAACATTATGTAAAATGTTCTCAACAAAAGATTCTGAGTCGCACACACCAGGCGATGTGGGTACCAGGGCTATGGGGTACTCGGAGCCGAGCCCATAGAAGTCTATGGGAGTTGTCACTGGCAGCGGGACTCGGTCCGTGGCCCTGGGCGATCATGCAATGGGGGATATTTACAGGGGATTATAAGGATAGGTAGTTTGTGACGCCACCTGTGGTATCTGATCAATTGGACCAGCGCTGCTATAAGGATCTTCGCAGGGGATGTTATGGGGCAGCTGGGTGGTAAGTTCCCACAGGTGAGACGGGTCCCTGGAAGTCTATGGTGATGATGCAAGGTGTAGTTAAGAATTCAGTCACACACAATGCAGCTTCTTTTCATACCTTTACTTGTAGGTGTTTCAGGCAGGTCCCGGGAAGCTGGTCGGGGTGGAGAATGCACATTCGGGATAACCGCTGAGCAGGTTAGAGGCCTCCTTTACTTCATATGTATGTGAGTCCAAACTTGCATGAAGCGAAGTTAACTCTGCAATCTCCAGCTTTCTCAATAGCTGCAACGCCCGGCCGACATTGTGGTGGAGCCTTTTCGGTCTCTGATTCTCAGATGTTGGAAAAAACAAAGTCCCTCTGTGCAGGGCCCTGCTAAAAGTCCTTGTTCCCCTGACTCCGTTTACGTATCAGCGCTTAGGGCTACCTTCTGCGACCTTGTAGTCCAGAAAGCCTCCGGTTATCTTGTTACTAGGCGTGAAGCGCTAGCAACGCCTCGGACCCCGGTGTCCGGTGAATTAGTGCAGGTAATCCGGTACCTGGTGCACTAGCATCTATCTTCTCCACTGTGCCCTTCGCCCTGCTCTCGCTCTTAACATAAGCACTTGTAGCTTTGATGGAAATGTCAGCTTTGTCCAGAGCTCACTGAACAGCTCTCAGTATCCTCCAAGTCCAGACTGACTGCTGAACTGACACTGTCTAGACATGGAAACAGACTGATCTACTCTTCTAGACAGGAAACTATCTGGGGGATGACTCACTCCTGAGCCACCCGGAGCTTGACTCACTGACTGCTACGTGTCACTACCTCTTATACCCCTGGTGGGTGTGTCTGAAAGTGTGAGTGACGTGAATGGATATCAAGCTTTTGCGGTTACCTTCCTGTGCCTTTTTCTGGATTATGTGTGCCTGACATAGCTGGGCCACACATCCCCCTTGGTTAAACACAGCACTCCCGGGCTGTAAAAGAGAAAAAGAAAACATATTTGTTTTGCATATAACGCAACATTTTAACTCTTCCCATCCGGGAGGTAAGACTTCTTGAACGTTACAATTTGTACATTAGAAAAATACAAAAGTATCAAAGTATCAAAACATTTCCATAAATACTAGACAATATTCTTGTGGAGGACCCGCACCAAAAACCTCCCACGTGGGTCCTGGGTGGGCTGCAGGACTTCTGACTGCAGACCTCACTCTAGGCCCACCATACGGGTTTTTCTTCAGAGGTAATTCAAGGCTTTGTGTAAAACCAAGATGGTGCACCGTAGTGCAACTATTTACAATACAAGTTCTTGGGCTGGCACAGTCCACAGCCACGCAGTCCATGAAGGGTTAAAACACATATCATGAAATCATTAATTCTTCACTTTTACTTTACCCAACTGGGGTATTTTATGCAAACTATGCAATCATCATCACATTTACTCTTTAGCTTTTTAACTCTTCACCCAGCCGGGTATTCTACTTAAATATGTAAACATCATACATATTATTAAACATTAATAAAGTGCAAATTGGCAAAAACTTCTTCTTCAAAACTTTTTACATTCTTCAATTGCAGTAAACCCTGTCTGGGTCCTACTGGCTTTTATTCTCCTTCTTAGTAGTGGCGACGTTGACCTCTTCCATCCCTGGGGACAGAATAACACGATGCCCTTGGGTTCCCCTTACCAGCATATCGTGTCCTGCTATGTAGGTCTGGGTAGCGACAGTTCTCACTGTGGTCCCAACGGGTACTTCTTTTAGGTATGATGCAAGTGGCGTTGCTGAAGATGCCGCGGTAACTTGCGATGCAGATTGCGATGCAGATTGCGATGCAGATTGGGGCATAGGCAGCAGTGTTGACCGTGACGTTGGCTGCGATGCGAAGGGCGACGTAGATCGAGAGGAGTACGCAGGGGGCGATGCCGGTGCACGGCCTGGTGCGGACGCCAAAGATGACGCTGCTGGGACTTGCGATTCCGAGTAGGACGCAGGTGCGCACAGTGGCTCAATTGGGAACGCACTAACCTGCTGCTGTCGCTGCTCCCAGTCGTTTTCTATCACTGACAGTTGGGTCTCCTCCGGTTTTCCCTACCGGGGATCGGCATTCCGCTGCGGCCTCCAGGCCTGGCTGGTACTCCGGAACGGGCAGGACCTCCTCAGCCTCCTTCGCTTCAACCTCTCCATCGGTGGGATCAGGTACAGCACTTTTGGGGGCAGCCTCCGGTTGTCCTTTAGCCTTCTTCAGCAGGGACTTAGGAAAGTCAGGTGATGGCGTTATATCCGTGGGAGAGAACACTGCGTCCCACAGCAGCCGCTGTGTCTGGGCACGCCAGCGTCCCTCGGTCTCCTTCATGTCTGCATGGCGCTGGATCATTCTTTTAAGCGCCGCATTCTCTTCTTTTAATTCCAGCAGGGTTTGCTGAAGGTCCCGTACTAGGGATGGCTCCGGTTCAAACAACAGCTTTTCTGGGGAGCAGGGCCTGCGCTCCACCGCTCCACTGCATAGCTGCTCTTGTCCTTCTGCCACCTCTCCCCAGGCCAGACTGTGTTTTCCATCAGGAACAATCTGGTCCCTTCCGTGGAGGCGGGATTTGCGTCTCCTCCTTTTTGCATAGAAGATGAAGAGGAGGCGTATTTCCTTAGCAGTGGGACAGGCTCGCACATTATAGTAGCATTTTGAGAGGGCGGCCATAACTTTCGCGCTACAGGGGGGGTACACGCCCACGAATGCACGCCCACCTTCTTCACCAGCGCCTCAGGGCGCCAACATGGCGGCAAAATGGCGGTATTTGGCGCCAAAAGTGACAAACAGCAAACAGTCTTTTTCACCAAACAGTTCAATAGGCAACACAGGACTCACAATTTTGCAAGCTTCGGATCCTGTTCGTGACGCCAGAAAATAGATGAGTCGCACACACCAGGCGATGTGGGTACCAGGGCTATGGGGTACTCGGAGCCGAGCCCATAGAAGTCTATGGGAGTTGTCACTGGCAGCGGGACTCGGTCCGTGGCCCTGGGCGATCATGCAATGGGGGATATTTACAGGGGATTATAAGGATAGGTAGTTTGTGACGCCACCTGTGGTATCTGATCAATTGGACCAGCGCTGCTATAAGGATCTTCGCAGGGGATGTTATGGGGGCAGCTGGGTGGTAAGTCTCCCACAGGTGAGACGGGTCCCTGGAAGTCTATGGTGATGATGCAGGGTGTAGTTAAGAATTCAGTCACACACAATGCAGCTTATTTTCATACCTTTACTTGTAGGTGTTTCAGGCAGGTCCCGGGAAGCTGGTCGGGGTGGAGAATGCACATTCGGGATAACCGCTGAGCAGGTTAGAGGCCTCCTTTACTTCATATGTATGTGAGTCCAAACGTGCATGAAGCGAAGTTAACTCTGCAATCTCCAGCTTTCTCAATAGCTGCAACGCCCGGCCGACATTGTGGTGGAGCCTTTTCGGTCTCTGATTCTCAGATGTTGGAAAGAACAAAGTCCCTCTGTGCAGGGCCCTGCTAAAAGTCCTTGTTCCCCCTGACTCCGTTTACGTATCAGCGCTTAGGGCTACCTTCTGCGACCTTGTAGTCCAGAAAGCCTCCGGTTATCTTGTTACTAGGCGTGAAGCGCTAGCAACGCCTCGGACCCCGGTGTCCGGTGAATTAGTGCAGGTAATCCGGTACCTGGTGCACTAGCATCTATCTTCTCCACTGTGCCCTTCGCCCTGCTCTCGCTCTTAACATAAGCACTTGTAGCTTTGATGGAAATGTCAGCTTTGTCCAGAGCTCACTGAACAGCTCTCAGTATCCTCCAAGTCCAGACTGGACTGACACTGAACTGCACTGTCCTTAGACAGGAAACAGACTGATCTGAGCTCTTCTCAGACAGGAAACTATCTGGGGGATGACTCACTCCTGAGCCACCCGGAGCTTGACTCACTGACTGCTACGTGTCACTACCTCTTATACCCCTGGTGGGTGTGTCTGAAAGTGTGAGTGACGTGAATGGATATCAAGCTTTTGCGGTTACCTTCCTGTGCATTTTCCTGGATTATGTGTGCCTGACATAGCTGGGCCACACAATTCAAATATAGGGACCGGAAATATAGGGGGCTTCCATGTTACTGGTAGTACAAAGGTTCTGGAAAAGCAAAATGGCTCCTCGTCCCACAAAAGAAATTCAGCAAATTCTGCGCTCCCAAATCCCAATGCTCAGTTCAGAAGTAACAAATACAATAGTACAGCAGAGCTGGAATTTGCACAAGTACAAACCTTTCATTCCTAGGATGGTCTAGTTACATGTGTTATCAAACAGACTTATTACGCATGGTGTCAGAAATAAGACTACTCTATGCACATGTGTAAATTGCCCAAAGTGCAGCAGAAATAATCAATTTTTTGGTAATATAATGCCACGTGCACACATTCAGTATTTGGCGAGCTTTTTTTACATCAGTATTTATAACTCTAAGAGTATGTTCACACTGGGCGTTTTTGCTGCGTTTTCAGTTGCTTTTTACAGTGCCAGCAAAGCCTATGAGATTTCAGAAATCTCATGCACACACTTTTTATGTCATCAGGATTTTATGCTTTTCTGCGTTTGTTTGACATAGAGCATGTCACTTCTTTCAGCATTTTTTCAGCTTTTTTTGCAGCGTTTTTCACCCATTGACTTGAATGGATGGTGAAACAACGCTGCAGAAATGAAGGTTGACTTTTTTCCAGCATATTTGCTACATCTAGATGGCAGGCTGCATTGATGCATGATGCGACCAAACAGCCTGTCATACAGCAGAGACACTGATCAGCGGAGCCTAACCCCATTTACTTAAATGGAGGGGCCCTGTACATACAGTGTTTGCCAGGCTGTCATGTGCATGACAGCGCTACAAACACCGCTTCTGATCGGCGGTAAAATCATCCCAGGCTGGTCAGAGAGCTATGGTTCCCATGCTGTTAAAAGACAGCGTAAGCGCTCAGCTGTGTTTGGAGGTATGAAATTTATCTCCGGTCACTGGTGTCAGCTGAAGGTACTACAGGTCCCATCAACCGACACCTGCTGCTGCTAATAACAGTGAGAGCAGGAACAGCTGATGTGAGTATTCATCAGCCGGCTCCTGTGCTGTAAATAAATAATTTAAAAAAAAACCTGTGTGTGTTCCCCTGTATTTTTGATAACCAGCCAGGCCAAACTCACAGCGGGGGGCTGCAACACTCAGCTGTCAGCATTAGCAAGGCTGCTTATAAAGGATAGAGGTGTCCCCAAGCCATATTTTTTAATTATTTAAATAAATAAGTAAAAAAACGGCATGGGGTGCCTCTATTTTTGACCGCCAGCCTTGCTAAAGCATACAGCTGGGGGCTGGTATTCTCAGGCTGGTAAGGGGCCATGGATATTGGCCCCGCAGCCTAAAAATAGCAGCCTGCAGCCACACAGAAAAGGCACATCTATTAGGTGCAACAATTCTGGTGCTTTGCCCGTCTCTTCCCGCTTGCCCTGTAACAAAGAAGCACAAAAAAAAGCCGACCATGAAGTCCAATGTATAATAATGAAAATATACAATTTATTATATAAAACAGGTACAATAACAGAAGAAACATGAATGATTATAATAGTGTGCTCCCCATCCAGGTGCCAGAGATCCTTTTTGTCACTGTAAGTTACCCTATAATTGGGAATCACCCTTTCATTATTATTATTTTTGTGTGTATGTGGATCGCCCGCCAGTGGGGTACACGGTACCGGGCCGCTTCTTAACCCCTTCACCCCCAAGGGTGGTTTGCACGTTAATGACCGGGCCAATTTTTACAATTCTGACCACTGTCTCTTTATGAGGTTATAACTCTGGAACGCTTCAACGGATCTTCGCGATTCTGAGACTGTTTTCTCGTGACATATTGTACTTCACGTTAGAAGTAAAATTTCTTCGATATAACTTGGTTTATTTTTGAAAAAAACGCAAATATGGCGAAAATTTTTAAAATTTTGCAATTTTCAAACTTTGAATTTTTATTCCCTTAAAACAGAGAAATATATCACACAAAATAGTTAAGAAATAACATTTCCCACATGTCTACTTTACATCAGCACAATTTTGGAACCAAAATTTTTTTTTGTTAGGAAGTTATAAGGGTTAAAAGTTGACCAGCGATTTCTCATTTTTACAACAAAATTTACAAAGCCATTTTTTTTAGGGACCACCTCTCATTTGAAGTCACTTTGAGGGGTCTATATGGCAGAAAATACCCAAAAGTTACACCATTCTAAAAACTGCACCCCTCAAGGTTACTCAAAACCACATTCAAGAAGATTATTAACCCTTCAGGTGCTTCACAGGAACTAAAGCAACGTGGAAGGAAAAAATGAATATTTAAATTTTTAGCCACAAAAATGAATCTTTTACAAACTTTTTTTTTATTTTCACAAGGGTAAAAGGAGAAAATGGACAGATAAGGTTGTTATGCAATTTCTCCTGAGTATGCCAATACCCAATATGTGGGGAAAACCACTGTTTGGGCACACGGCAGAGCTCGTAAGGGAAGGAGCGCCGTTTGACTTTTTCAAACTAAAATTGGCGGGAATTGAGATTGGACGCCATGTCGTGTTTGGAGAGCCCCTGATGCGCCTAAACAGTGGAAACCCCCACAAGTGACACATTTTGGAAACTAGACCCCCTAAGGTACTTATCTAGATCTGTTGTGAGCACTTTGAACCCCCAAGTGTTTCACAAAAGCTTATAATGCCTGGGTGTGAAAAAAAAAAAAACAATTTTCCACAAAAATGATTTTTTAGTCCCAAATTTTTTAATTTTCCCAAGGAAATTGGACCCCAAAAGTTGTTGTCCAATTTGTCCTGAGTACGCTGATACCCCATATGTGGGGGGGGGGAACTGTTTGGGTGCACGGCAGGGCTTGGAAAGGAAGCAGTAACGTTTTGGAGTGCAGACGTTGATGGGGGTCATGTTCCGTTTGCAGTGCCCCAGATGAGCCTAAACAGTGGAAACCCCCCACAAGTGACCCCATTTTGGAAACTAGACCCTCTAAGGAACTTATCTAGATCTTTGTTGAGCACTTTGAACCCCCAAGTGCTTCACACAAGTTTATAATGCCCGGGCATGAAAATAAAAAATCCTATTTTTTTCCCACAAAAATTATCTTTTAGTCACTAATTTTTTATTTTCCCAAGGGTAACAGGAGAAATTGGACCACATAAGTTGTTGTACAATTTGTCCTGAGTACGCTGATACCCCATATGTGGGGGGGAACCACTGTTTGGGCGCACGGCAGAGCTCGGAATCGAAGGAGCACCATTTGACTTTTTCCAACCAAAATTGGCTGGAATTGAGATTGGATGTCATGTTGCATTTGGAGAGCCCCTGATGTGCCTAAACAGTGGAAACCCCCCACAAATGACCCCATTTGGGAAACTAGACCCCCTAAGGAACTTTTCTAGATCTTTGGTGAGCAATTTGAACCCCCAAGTGCTTCACACAAGTTTATAACGTAGAGCCGTAAAATTTAAAAATCATATTTTTTCCACAAAAATGATCTTTTCACCCCAATTTTTATTTTTCCAAGGGTAACAAGACTCCAAAAGTTATTGTGCAATTTGTCCTGAGTGCGCTGATACCCCATATGTGGGGGTAAACCACTGTTTGGGTGCATGGCAGAGTTTGGAAGGGAAGGAGCGCCGTCTGACTTTTTCAACGCAGAATTGGCTGGACGCCATGTCGTGTTTGGAGAGCTCCTGATCTGCCTAAACAATGGAAACCCCATAAATGACACCATTTTGGAAACTAGACCCCTCAAGGAACTTATCTACATGTGTGGTGAGAACTTTTAACCCCCAGGTGTTTCACTAAAGTTTATAACGTACAGCCGTAAAATAAAAAATCTTTTTTTTTTTTACAAAAATGATTTTTTCGCCCCCAATATTTTATTTTCACAAGGGTAACAGAAGAAATTGGAACCCAAAAGTTGTTGTCCAATTTGTCCTGAGTACGCTGATACCCAATATGTGGGAGAAAACTACTGTATGGGCGCACGTCAGGGCTCGGAAGGGAAGTAGTGACGTTTTGGATTGCAGACTTTGATGAATGGTCTGGGGGCGTCATGTCGCATTTGGAGAGCCCCTGATGCGCCTAAACAGTGGAAACCCCCCACAAGTGACCCCATTTTGGAAAATAGACCCCACAAGGAACTTGTCTAGATGTGTGGTGAGCACTTTGAACCCCGAAGTGCTTCACAGAAGTTTATAACGCACAGCCGTAAAAATAAAAAATCTTTATTTTTTTTTGCAAAAATGATTTTTTTTCCCCAATATTTTATTTTTACAAGGGTAACAGGAGAAATTGGACCCCAAAAGTTGTTGTCCAATTTGTCCTGAGTACGCTGATATCCAATATGTGGAGAAAACTACTGTATGGGTACACGTTGGGGCTCGGAAGGGAAGTAGTGACGTTTTGGATTGCAGACTTTGATGGAATGGTCTGGGGGCGTCATGTCGCATTTGGAAAGCCCCTGATGCGCCTAAACAGTGGAAATCCCCAAGTGACCCCATTTTGGAAAATAGACCCCACAAGGAACTTATCTAGATGTGTGGTGAGCGCTATGAAGCCCCAAGTGCTTCACAGAAGTTTATAATGTACAGCCGTAAAAGCAAAAAAATAATTTTTTTTGTACAAAAATGATATTTTCGCCCCCAGTTTTTTATTTTCCCAAGGGTAACAGAAGAAATAGGACAAATTGCACAATAACTCTTGGGGTCCAGAGTACGCTGATACCCCATATGTGGGGATAAACTACTGTTTGGACGCATGGCAGAGCTGAGAAGTGAAGGAGCACCGTTTGACTTTTTCAACGCAGAATTGGCTGGAATTGAGATCAGACGCCATGTCACATTTGGAGAGCCCCTGATGTGCCTAAACAGCGGAAACCCCCCAATTCTAACTCCAACCCTAACCCCAACACACCCCTAACCCTAGTCCCAACCCTAACCACAAACCTAACCCTAACACACCCCTAATCCCAACCCTAACCCTAATCCTAACTTTAGCGCCAACCCTAACCCTAACTTTAGCCGCAAACCTAACCCTAACCCTAATGGGAAAATGGAAATAAATACTTTTTTTTTAATTTTATTATTTTTCCCTTACTAAGGGGGTGATAAAGGGGGGTTTGATTTACTATTTATAGCGGGTTTTTATGATTGGCAGCTGTCACGCTAAAAGACGCTTTTTATTGCAAAAATAGTTTTTGCATCATCACATTTTGAGAGCTATAATTTTTGCATATTTTGGCCCACAGAGTCATGTGAGGTCTTATTTTTTGCGGGACGAGTTGATGTTTTTATTGGTACCATTTTTGAGCACGTGACGTTTTTTGATCGCTTTTTATTTCGATTTTTGGGAGGTTAGAATGAACAAAAATCAGCAATTCATGAATTTCTTTTGGGGGAGGCGTTTATACCGTTCCACGTGTGGTAAAATTGATAAAGCAGTTTTATTCTTCGGGTCAGTACGATTATGGCGATACCTCATTTATATATTTTTTCATGTTTTGGCGCTTTTATAGAATAAAAACAATTTTATATAAAAAATAATTATTTTTGCATCGCTTTATTCTGCGAGCTATAACTTTTTTATTTTTTCGCTGATGATGCTGTATGATGGCTCGTTTTTTGCGGGACAAGATGACGTTTTCAGCAGTACCATGTTTTTTTATATCGGTCTTTTTGATCGCGTGTTATTCCACTTTTTGTTCGGCTGTATGATGATAAAGCATTGATTTTTTTGCTTCTTTTTTTTTAAGGGGTTCACTAAAGGGGTTAACTAGTGGGACAATTTTATAGGGGGGGTCGTTACGGACGCGGCGATACCAAATATGTGTACTTTTATTGCTTTGTTTTTTTTATTTACAGGAAGAAGTGAATTTATTGGGGAATATATATATATTTTTTTTTATTTATTTTGGATTTTTTTTTAAAACATGTTTATTTTTATTTTTTTTAACTTTTTTACTTTGTCCCAGGGTGGGACATCACTGTATTTTATCAGATCGCTGGTGTGACAGTGTGCACAGCACTCTGTCACACCAGCGATCGCTCAGGCAGTGCAGCAGGCTTCTCAAGGGTATGCCACACTAAACAACATCGCTAACGGGATCGCTAAAAAACGTCACTATTTAGCGATCCCGTTAGCGATGTTGTTGTGTGCGGCAGCTGCCAGCGACGAGCTTCCTGCTGTGATCTCGCTCGTCGCTGGAATCGTTCCGGACCCTATTTTATCGCCGGCGCTCCCGCTGGGTAAGTATAATCGCTAAGTGTAGCACCTTTTCTTAGCGATTTAGCGGTACTTTTGTACCACTAAAGTCGTTAAGGAGATCGCTAACCGCGATAGCGTCCTTAACGACATCGCTAAGTTAGGTAGCTACTAGCGATATAGAAACAATCCCGCTAGCGATCTCATTAGTATGCGACGCTAACGAGATCGCTAGCGGGATTGTGTAGTGTGGCAGTACCTTTAGTGCCTGCTCTCGGCAGGCACTGAGGTAGCCGCCTCCCTACAGGACCCCGGCACCATCTTGGATCCGGGTCCTGGGAGGGAGGAAGCCCTCAGAACAGCGCGATCACATCGCGCTGCTCTGAGGGTCTCAGGGGGGCGCGCAGGGAGCCCCCACCCTGCGCGATCCTCCCCTGTGCCCCAGTACACCGCGATCATGTTTGATCGCGGTGTGCAAGGGGTTAATGTGCCGGGAGCGGTCCGTGACCGCTCCTGACACACAGTCATGGGTGTCAGCTGTGATAATCAGCTGACACCCGGCCGCGATCGGCTGCGCTTCCCCCGGGAGCGCGTCCGATCGCACGAGACGTACTATCCCGTCCCCGGTCATACGGGCCCAGGTACCATGGACGGGATAGTACGTCCGATGGCAGTAAGGGGTTAAAGGGGAAGTGTCACAGCAGCAGTGACCCGGTCCGTGGACCTGGACGTCCAATAAAAGGTGATATGATGAAAAGGGATAATAAAGAGTTTGTAATAAAGTGTTTGTGACGCCACCTGTGGTACTCGGCAATAAAGATGTTAGTCAACGCTGCAGATTCAGTCCACTGGGACAGTTGTTGATGCAGCAGAGTTGGTTCAGCTCTCCACAGGCAGATCTATATCCCAGGGCAGTTAGGATATTAAAGGTAATGTTGGAAGTGAGGTGTGTGCAGGGCAGGTGACGCAGGAAAGATTCAGAAGAAACAGCAAAGTACAGTTTCCTTTACTTTTTACTGAGCATTGCAGGTATAATCCGGGGCTCAGGTTACAGATGTTTCTGGAGTCGGTCAGCCTGAAAGCAATTTGGCAATCTCTTAGTCAGGTGGGTTGTGAGGCCTTCTTTCTAGCGCTATTCTCTGAGGTACTTGCTGCTGTAAACTATATTCAAGTTCCTCTCTCTGTCTGCTACTTAGGTAGAACTCCACTCTCATGTCAGGCAGCTGTAGCCTACTTCAGGGGTCGCTCCTGTGCGGTGTCTCTGGCTCACACGTCTTGCTGTGTCGTCGAGTATCAGTTGGGGACAGAGGATCTGCGGTCTCCTGCCCTCCAGATTCTGCTGCTAGGGCTTTAGTATCCACACAGCCTCGGGCTCCGGGGCCCGGTCTCTGACGCTGAAGCCTGGGATGAGCTCAGCTATAGCTCCTTTCTCCAGGACCTTTCCACACATCCTCTCTCCACCCTGTTCAGGCTCTAACTCCCTGCTAATTTCCTGCATCTGACCAGAAAACAGCTCCCCAGAAGTCGGGTTAGAGCTCCCCCTGCTGGCCTGGAGCAGAAATTGTGTTGTATGCTGGAACTACCTGTTAAGGGGATCCCTTCTTTGCTTCCAGGCATGACATCACCCCCCCTGGAGGGAGGCAAGGCCATTGTGGCAACCGGACTCCTGGGGTGCCACATATGAACACACTCTTTACCCTATGCTCCTATTGTTACTGTGTTTACACACACTTTTTTATCACAGCTAGTTCTTTGTAATTTTAGGTACATTTTTTGCATTTATTATGTATCCACAATTATATATTTTTTTTACCTTTGGTTTCCATTACACAAGCACTTTATTTACTTAATTATTTATACTTTGCAGCATTGCTGCTTACTCCTTCTTACTACTTGCGTCATGTATATCGCCCTGGCACTTTTTTCGCCCAGTCCCACTGGTTTTTATGCTCCTGGGTGTGCGTCCCTATTTATATGTAATTTTACCTCATTGTAATCATTGATGTTTCTTCTGTTATTGTACCTTATTTATATAATAAAGTGTATATTTTCATTATTATACATTGGACTTCATGGTCGGCTTTTTTTTGCTCTTCTTTGTTTCTCTTCAATTTCCAATTGTCTGCCACCATCACATTGGTCCAGCTTCTTGGTCGCAGGGGTAATACTGTCACTAATTCACTTGTTATAATTATAACTATATTGGATACCCTGCTATCCTTTAAGTACTTCCTTTGCCATTCTTATTCCACTTGCCCTGTAGCAGTAGTGGGGTTCATATCTGTGGGGTTGATGTCACCTTTGTAGTGTCTGGTGACATCAAGTCCACGGATTACTAATTGAGAGGGTGTCTATAAGACACCTATCTATTACTAATGCTATAGTTGTATGGTAAATACACAGGCAGAATAAAGTATTTTTTTAACCCCTTAACAAATGCCGATACATCTTTTAACGGTGTCAGTTAAGGGGACTTATTCCTCAGCGCCGCTTTTTTCACGCGCTGAGAAATAAGGTTATAGGATCTCACTGTGGGTTACCGCAGCTCAGCCTGGCTGGGAATGCAGCCTCAGTGATGTCACTGACACTGCGCTCACAAAGCTCATTCACCAGTGATTCTCAGCATGGACGGTCGCATCTTGGGACCGTTCAGGTTGAAAAATGTTTATCCCCCAGACATGGATAATGGCATGGGACAGGAAGGCGGAGAGGTGAGGGATATTTTTTTTCATTTTAATTCTCTTGGAGAAGATAATGGCGTCAGTGGAATGGGCGATACAGTAAGTATGGTTTAAATAAGATTTATTAAAGGAGTCTGTGTCATTCTTTCAATTAAAGGACTTTATTCTGGGTGTGTGTGTTTTCATATAATATGACTATGGGGTTAGTAAAGGGGCGTCTTATTGAAGCCTTTCCATTACTAACCTCAGGGCTTGATGTCACCTGACAATACAAAGGTGGCCACCACTACAGGGCAAGTGGGAAGAGCGAGGCTAAGTGCCAGAATTAGCACATCGTAGAGATGCGCCTTTTCTGGGGTGGCTGAGAGCTGATGTTTTTAGCCTTGGGGTGGGGGGGACAGTATTCATGGCCCTTTCCTAGGCTATTAATATCAGCCCACAGCTGTCTGCATAGCCTTTGCTGGATATTAACAATAGGGAGGACCCTACATCATTTGTTTTTGGGGTCCCCCATTTTAATATGCAGTAAAGGCTAAGTACACAGTTGTTACCTGATATTAATAGCCTGGGAAGCTCCATGGGTATTATCCCCTTCCCAGGCTATAAACATCTGCCCCCAGCCATCGGCTTTCCCTCTGCTGGTTAAGAAAATAATGCAGGATCCCACTCCATTTTTTTTCAGAAAAATAATCTTTTAAGAATTAAATACATGTACAGTAAGCTACACACACAAGCCACTAATTGTATATGTCCCTAACATCTGTATAACTATCTATTCTATGTGTATTTACTGTACATAATCCATCTATTCTATCCTGTTGGCTCCTGCAGGAGATGAATTGTCGGCTTTTTTATCTTATCTATCTATCTATCTATCTATCTATCATCTATCTATCTATCTATCTTTATCTATCTATCTATCTATCTCTACCCTACTATTCCATATCATGCTTCAAACATAAAGATACCAAATGTTAATTTTTGGTGAAGAATCAACAACAAGTGGGACACAATTGTGAAGTTGAACGAAATTTATTTGTTATTTTAAATTTTTGTGGAAATACAAAAACTGAAAAGTGGGGCGTGCAATATATTATTCGGCTCCTTTAACTTAATACTTTGTTGCGCCACCTTTTGCTGCGATTACAGCTGCAAGTCACTTGGGGTATGTCTCAACCAGTTTTGCATATCGAGAGACTGAAATTCTTGCCCACTCTTCCTTGGCAAACAGCTCGAGCTCAGTGAGGTTGGATGGAGATCGTTTGTGAACAGCAGTTTTTCAGCTCTTTCCACAGATTCTCGATTGGATTCAGATCTAGACTTTGACTTGGCCATTCTAACACCTGGATACGTTTATTTGTGAACCATTCCATTGTAGATTTTGCTTTATGTTTGGGATCATTGTCTTGTTGGAAGACAAATCTCTGTCTCAGTCTCAGGTCTTTTGCAGACTCCAACAGGTTTTCTTCAAGAATGGTCCTGTATTTGGCTCCATCCATCTTCTCATCAATTTTAACCATCTTCCCTGTCCCTGCTGAAGAAAAGCAGGCCCAAACCATGATGCTGCCACCACCATGTTTGACAGTGGGGATGGTGTGCTCAGGGTGAAGAGCTGTGTTGCCTTTACGCCAAATATATCGTTTGGCATTGTTACCAAAAAGTTTGATTTTGGTTCCATCTGACCAGAGCACCTTCTTCCACATGTTTGGTGTGTCTCCCAGGTGGCTTGCTGCAAACCTTAACCCCTCTCTGCCATCAGACGTACTATTCCGTCCATGTGACCCTGGACCTAATTCCCATGGACGGAATAGTACGTCATGAGCGATCAGCTGCGCTCCCGGGGGGAGCGTAGCTGATCGCCGCCGGGTGTCAGCTGTCTATCACAGCTGACACCCAGCACTATGTGTCAGGAGCAGTCACGGACCGCTCCCGGCACATTAACCCCTGGCACACCGCGATCAAACATGATCGCGGTGTGCCCGGGGCACAGGGGAGGATCGCGCAGGCAGGGGGCTCCCTGAGCGCTCCCCTGAGACCCTCAGAGCAGCGCGATGTGTCGCGCTGTTCCGAGGGTCCGTCCTCCCTCCAGGTCCCCGGATCCAAGATGGCGCCGGGGTCCTGCAGGGAGGCGGCTTCCTCAGTGCCTGCTGAGAGCAGGCGCAGAGGAAGCCTGCAGCGATGCCAGAGCGATCGCTGGTGTGACAGAGTGCTGTGCACACTGTCACACCAGCGATCTGATAAAATACTGTGATGTCCCACCCTGGGACAAAGTAAAAAAGTAAAAAAAATAAAAATAAAAAGTGGTAAAAAAAATTCATAAAAAAAAAAAAAAATATTCCCCAATAAATTCATTTCTTCCTGTAAATAAAAAAAAACAAAACAATAAAAGTACACATATTTGGTATTGTCGCGTCCATAACGACCCCCCCTATAAAACTGTCCCACTAGTTAACCCCTTTAGTGAACCCCTTAAAAAAAAATAAAAAAAAACTAAGCAAAAAATCAATGCTTTATCATCATACCGCCGAACAAAAAGTAGAATAACACGCGATCAAAAAGACAGATATAAATAAACATGGTACCGCTGAAAACGTCATCTTGTCCCGCAAAAAACGAGCCATCATACAGCATCATCAGCGAAAAAATAAAAAAGTTATAGCTCGCAGAATAAAGTGATGCAAAAATAATGATTTTTTATATAAAATTGTTTTTATTCTATAAAAGCGCCAAAACATAAAAAAAGATATAAATGAGGTATCGCCGTAATCGTACTGACCCGAAGAATAAAACTGCTTTATCAATTTTACCACACGCGGAACGATATAAACGCCTCCCCCAAAAGAAATTCATGAATTGCTGATTTTTGTTCATTCTAACCTCCCAAAAATTTAAATAAAAAGCGATCAAAAAACGTCACGTGCTCAAAAATGGTACCAATAAAAACGTCACCTCGTCCCCCAAAAAATAAGACCTCACATGACTCTGTGGGCCAAAATATGCAAAAATTATAGCTCTCAAAATGTGGTGATGCAAAAAACTACTTTTTGCAATAAAAAGCGTCTTTTAGCGTGACAGCTACCAATCACAAAAACCCGCTATAAATAGTAAATCAAACCCCCCTTTATCACCCCCTTAGTTAGGGAAAAATAATAAAATTAAAAAAATTTATTTATTTCCATTTTCCCATTAGGGTTAGGGTTGCGGCTAAAGTTAGGGTTAGGATTGGCGCTAAAGTTAGTATTAGGGTTATGGTTGGGATTAGGGTTAGGTGTGTGTTAGGGTTAGGTTTGTGGTTAGGGTTGGAACTAGGGTTAGGGGTGTGTTGGGGTTAGGGTTGGAAATAGAATGGGGGGGTTTCTGCTGTTTAGGCACATCAGGGGCTCTCCAAATGTGACATGGCGTCTGATCTCAATTCCAGCCAATTCTGCGTTGAAAAAGTCAAACGGTGCTCCTTCACTTCTGAGCTCTGCCATGCGCCCAAACAGTAGTTTACCCCCGCATATGGGGTATCAGCGTACTCTGGACCACAAGAGTTATTGTGCAATTTGTCCTATTTCTTCTGTTACCCTTGGGAAAATAAAAAATTGGGGGCGACAAAATCATTTTTGTAAAAAAAAATGATTTTTTTGGTTTTACGGCTGTATGTTATAAATTTTCTGTGAAGCACTTGGGGCTTCATAGCTCTCACCACGCATCTAGATAAGTTCCTTGTGGGGTCTATTTTCCAAAATGGGGTCACTTGTGGGGGGTTTCCACTGTTTAGGCGCATCAGGGGCTCTCCAAATGTGACATGACACCCCCAGACCATTCCATCAAAGTCTGCAATTCAAAACGTCACTACTTCCCTTCCGAGCCCCGACGTGCACCCATACAGTCGTTTTCTCACACATGTTGGGTATCAGCGTACTCAGGACAAATTGGACAACAAATTTTGGGGTCCAATTTCTCCTGTTACCCTTGTAAAAATAAAATATTGGGGGCGAAAAAAATCATTTTTGTAAAAAAAAAAAAGGATTTTTTATTTTTACGGCTGTACGTTATAAACTTCTGGGAAGCACTTCGGGGTTCAAAGTGCTCACCACACATCTAGATAAGTTCCTTGTGGGTCTATTTTCCAAAATGGGGTCACTTATGGGGGTTTCCACTGTTTAGGCAAATCAGGGGCTCTCCAAATGCGACATGACGCCCCCAGACCATTCCATCAAAGTCTGCAATCCAAAACGTCACTACTTCCCTTCCGAGCCCCGACGTGCGCCCATACAGTAGTTTACTCCCACATATTGGGTATCAGCGTACTCAGGACAAATTGGACAACAACTTTTGGGGTCCAATTTCTCCTGTTACCCTTGTGAAAATAAAATATTGGGGGCGAAAAAATCATTTTTGTAAAAAAAAAAAGGATTTTTTATTTTACGGCTGTATGGTATAAACTTCTGTGAAGCACTTTGGGGTTCAAAGTGCTCACCACACATCTAGATAAGTTCCTTGAGGGGTCTAGTTTCCAAAATGGTGTCATTTGTGGGGGGTTTCCACTGTTTAGGCAGATCAGGAGCTCTCCAAACACGACATGGCATCCAGCCAATTCTGCGTTGAAAAAGTCAAACGGCGCTCCTTCCCTTCCAAACTCTGCCATGCACCCAAACAGTGGTTTACCCCCACATATGGGGTATCAGCGTACTCAGGACAAATTGAACAATAACTTTTGGAGTATTGTTACCCTTGGGAAAATAAAAATTGGGGTGAAAAGATCAATGTGGAAAAAATATGATTTTTTAATTTTACGGCTCTACGTTATAAACTTGTGTGAAGCACTTGGGGGTTCAAATTGCTCACCAAAGATCTAGATAAGTTCCTTAGGGGGTCTAGTTTCCCAAATGGGGTCACTTGTGGGGGGTTTCCACTGTTTAGGCACATCAGGGACTCTCCAAATGCAACATGGCGTCCAATCTCAATTCCAGCCAATTGTAAGGTTCTTTGTACATGTTCTTGAAACTCAGTTTTTCCGTCAGCCATTTTGCTTTCTGTCTTGCTGCAGCTATCTTGCCCTCAGTCAATATGGAGTTTCCAGCTTTCATGTTCCCGCCCTGATTCTCTCTCTCTTGCTTCTTAAGCAGCCACAGCTGAGCAATCAGTGCTTCAGAATCTAGCCTGCAGTGAACCTGTGACCTGACTCCTGGAAGCCTTGGACTTTGTACTCCAGCTATTCCTACTGAGGAACTCTGGAACACTTGTGGACTCTGGAACCCTGCTCTTTGAAAGATCCACGTTTGCATGGACTTACGGTAACAGAGAAGATCCTGAACCTGTTGTGGAGAGTGATTGCTGAGCTTAAGTTACTCTGGCCTGCTGTGTCTCCTGCTTCTGTATCTGCAAACTGTGTGACTATTTTTGCCACTTGTATGAAGTAATACAAGACCTTCTATATCAAACCTGTGTCTCATGTATTTTCATCGCACCCAAGCACAAGACGCTATATGAACTGTACTACATACATTACAAGATTCTGAAGCCAAAACGTTAGTGTCTGCTGGGTCTGGGAAGGCTGTGTCTGCTGTAACTGTGGATATCAGACGTCCGGTTGTATTTCTGTGATGACAGTGGTTGTGACTTCTCACAACCATTCCAGGTGAGCAATTCCTTAAGTTTTTTTTTCTGCAGTGTTACCACAGGTAAACACTATTTTTTTTTTCTTCCCTCTTTTGTGTCTGCTGTAACTGTGGATATCAGATGTCCGGTTGAACTTTCTGTGATGATAGTGGTTGTGACTTCTCACAACCATTCCAGGTGAGCAGTTCCCTTACTTTTTTTTTTCTCTGCAGTGTTACCACAGGTAAACACTATTGTTTTTTTTTCTCCTCTCCTTCCAGTACTCCTGTCTTAAAAGATCTGGAAAATGGAGGCCCGCATAAAGGAACTTTGCGGAGTGACTGATAATATCCTTGCAGATTTACAGACTATAAAAACCCGTTTTACAAACCTACAGGACCTCACTAATCACAATTTGCAAGTGTTTGGACAGACTGCCCAGGATTTGCGAGCCAGGATTGAGGTTCTAGAGGAGCGAGTCCAGGCTCCTGCCGTAGCCCCGAGTTCTGGGATTCCCAAGTTGCCCCCTTTTCGTTTTGGCGGTGAACGTGAAAAATTCAGGGGATTTATTAACCAATGCAATCTGTTTTTTTCTGCACATGCTTCACAATTTCCCACTGAACGATCTAAAGTGCTTACTATAATTATGTTACTTACAACAAGGCTTTGATGTGGGAAAACCCTCTGATTGAGACTGAGGATGAATGTTTGGATCATCTTGATGCTTTCATTTCAGCCATGGGGCAGGTGTTTGATGACCCCAATCGAGGTGCAACAGCTGAAGCAGCCATGTTAACTTTGCGCCAAGGTAAGCACTCGGTAGCCGAATATGCCTTGGATTTCAGGAGATGGGCCCTTGATACCACCTGGGACAGTTCCGCCAAAAAATCTATTTTTCGAAAGGGGTTGTCTCCACTAATTAAGGATGAACTTGCTCGTGCCGACCCTCCCACTGCGTTAGGTGACTTTATTAACTACTGCATCCGTATTGATGCTCGCCTGACTGAACGCAGGCAAGAGAGATGGTTCGAAAGCAATCGCACTAACCTTTTCCTACCTTCCTCCCCAGCTAAGGAACCTTTGAGTAGGATCACACGGGAACCTGAACCTGAACCCATGCAGGTAGACTCTTTACAAAGACAGGTTAGTGATGCACGCAAAGAACATCGTTTTAAGGAAAATCTATGTTTCTATTGTGGTAAGTCAGGGCACTTCATTATAAACTGCCCCAGCCGTTCTCGTAAGACTACTGCAGCACTCATTCACTGTGAGTGTTGCGAGAGGAGATCTGTCAGGTCCGAGCCTCAGGCTCCAGAGAGATCTGCAGCAACAGATATTGATTTCTCGGACTTAAACTCCGTTACTTCTGAGGACGATGACTGTGTAAACGCTGCAATTTTTCAAGTTTCCTCAGCGGTGTCCCAGCTGAGTTGTAGGAAGAACAATTCTCATTGCTTCCTTTCCATCAAACTCTGGGTTGACTCAGTCTGGGTGTCTAGCTCTGCTATGATCGACTCAGGGGCAAGTGGGAATTTTATGGATGTCTCCTTTGCTCTGAAACAGGGGATACGTTCAGTGAAGAAGGCTACTCCAGTACAGATGGAAACTGTGGATGGCTCCCTGCTGACCTCTGGACCAGTGGATCAGGAAACGGAGCCTTTGAGGGTCCTTATGGGTAAAGATCATCAAGAGAAACTGTCCTTTATGCTTATCTCTTCTCCCCACTTTCCCATTATTCTAGGGCTACCATGGCTGCAGGCTCAGAACCCTACCATTAACTGGGAGACCAAGGAATTACACTTTCCAGAGAAACAGATGAGTCCAAAAGTTTCAGCTTGCTCTGTTCCTAAAGGAACCATGTCAGTCCCTGAACTACCAGCTGTATACCAGGACTATGTGGATTTATGTGACAAGAAGAACGCTGACCAGCTTCCCCCTCACCGTCCATATGATTGTCCAATTGAATTATTGTCTGGAGCAGAGATACCTTTTGGTAAGATCTACCCCCTGGCGGGGCCTGAGCTAAAGGCTTTAAAGGATTACATAGACGAAAATCTAGCCAAGGGCTTCATACGCCCCTCTTCATCTCCTGCAGGTGCACCCATCTTCTTTGTGAAGAAGAAAGATGGATCTCTGAGACCCTGCGTAGACTATAGGGAACTCAATAAGGTTACTATTAGAAACCGTTATCCATTGCCTTTAATCCCTGAGTTATTGGAGAGAGTGCGGCATGCCAAAATTTTCTCTAAATTGGATCTCCGTGGGGCCTATAACTTGGTCCGTATTAGACCTGGGGATGAATGGAAGACTGCATTCAGGTCACGCTATGGACACTTTGAATATCTAGTTATGCCTTTTGGTCTGAGTACCGCCCCAGCCACTTTCC